>JAHSPS010066621.1:0-13793 GCA_033628365.1 Calidris temminckii
CCTCATCCCTCCCCTCCGTCCCCCTCCGTCCCCCTCCACCCCCATCCCGGGGGCTGTCCGGGGGGCGCAGGGCAGCCCGGGGGGGCTGAGGCCAGGGCACGGGGGACAGAGCCCGGCTGCACAGCTCCTGCGGGGGGAGTCCATGGAACTGACTCTCCAGGAGCTCCGAGGAGCGAGGGTGAAGCTTTTTGACTTGTTTGGTTTGGGTACCAGCCCTTTCACCTTCTGCCCTCGATAGAACGTGGACATTTTAATTGTAAAGAGGGTAGATTTAGATTACTAGGTTATAGATTTACTCCTTGTAAAGAGTTGATGAGAATTTACATGAGATGTGGGGAAGAACTTCTTTGGTGTGAGGGTGGTGAGAGCCTGGCCCAGGTTGCCCTGAGAAGCTGTGGCTGCCCCATCCCTGGAGGGGTTCAAGGGCAGGTTGGATGATAATTTTATTTCCCCCTCTCTGTTTTTTTGTGAGCGCTAATTAGCTCAAGAAACTCTCATTTGAACCTGTGATGGAGAGGAGTGAGTTAAAAATTAAGCAGGTAATGGATTAATTTGTCTGCTTTTTAGTGTTATTCTGGGCCAACTAATGTTGTTGGTGGTGTCTGCAGCTCAGGTCTTCTTCATGAGGCCAATCCAAGTAGGTGGCAGGCGGTGGAACAGGCTTGTGCCCTGAACACGCGTGTTTCTGTGCCTTCTCTCTTCCTTATGAGCCTTCTGTGGTTCTGCCCCTGAGCTTTACTCCTGGAAGCAGTACCAAAGTCAATATTTGTCTGTAGTCCCTAAATTAAGGCTTCTGCCCATCTGCTGCAGCTCTAGATGTCGTTGTGTAAACAGGCTGGGAGACACCTGAGGGTGATTGCTTCCGATTGTGCTTTCTCACCAGCTCCAGGATGGGAGACTGGGGGAAGTGGGGGCAGAAAAATGCCCTGTACAGCTGGTGTAGGGAGGAGGGTAATCCTTCCTTCCTTTTAATTGTTTTTTCTGCGATTCTCAGTGAAAGGGCTGCCATAAACAGTTTCCCCCCTTCTCACTGGGCAGCTTTTGGAATTAATTTTGTGACTGTTTTTTTCACCCCATCTAGTTTGAAGCAGGGCGCTGCGTTGGGCTGGCGTCACTGAAGGGGCAGTGTCCTGTCCCGCTGGGTTGGCAGCACACGGCGGGGAAGGGAAACGCTGTCAAACACAAACTGTGTCAGCTTTACAAAGTCGAGGCTCATAATGCTGATCCAGGCGTTTCGGTGCCTTGCGGAATGACCTCTGCTGCCTTGGGGTCTCAGGGAAGTTCCTGATAGGAGTTGGGCATCGGAATGAGACTCAAACACAGCCTTTTCTCTTAAAACCAGCGCAGAGTCGCCAGTTCCTTTTTAGACGCAGCTGGAGAGGACCATGAGCCAGGCATTCACTTGCCTCGAGAACCCTGGAGGCTGCCTTGGTTCCCTGCCCAGCCCACTGGTTTCAAATCTACGTCTCCCCGGTCCCTCTGGGGTGTCCTTGCTTTTAGACCGTTTGCTTTTCTGAAACGTCAGGGTCTGAACCGTGAAGCCACCTCTGAACGCCTGGTCTCTGGTGATGACCTTCACCGGAGGGGTGAGCTTCAACCGCCTCCAGGAGGTATGTGCTTTGCCCGGGTCTTCTCCTTCCACTTGTGCTCTAGTCATTAAGGCATTGTCGTATCAGGGGGTGTTGGCAAATCCTTCTGTCATTGCTGTTCCGTACGGATCCTGCCCCTCCTTTTGCTTTCAGCAAAGTATTCCAGATTAAACCCCTGAGTACAGATCTGCGTGGAAGCTCTTAGCCTCGCTACGGTCATCATATCGGAATGAAAATATAAAAGCAGTACAGAAAATATCTTCCAGCAAGACTCCAGAAGCTGGTGAATTTTGCTGGATGGAGAGCTTGGGATGTCAGGCTCTTCTGGGTTTGGCTGGGACAACTGGGAATGGCACGGGAGGAGCCGGTGTCCTGGTCTGGGGACTTGAGAGGTGGGTTTTATGGCAAAGCAGGAACGAGCTCAGCTCTCCCACCTCCCTGTCAGCACTCCTCTTTTGGCCTGTCCTTTATTTATTTCCCCTACCACCCTTCTCTCCTTTTGGGGAAAGTAGTAGTGAGAAATAACTGAAACTTTAAAAACTATTTACTGTAACACAGGTAGAATAAATTTTATATCAAACAAGGGGCTGTATAATGCGTGTCTAGCAGATTGCTGCAGATATTAGTTCACAAATTTCTCCCTAATCTGAGATGGTGAAACGTGTTTCACACTAAAGTCACATTCAAATTCATCATCTGGTTGTCCACCTAAAAAAAACCAGTGCTGCCTGAGTACGTGTCTTGGTTTAAAAGGAAAATGCCATCTCTTAAAATGACACAGGGTGGTGTTGTCTTTGAAATTCTGGTGAAGAAAAGCCCCGACTGTCTCCAGTGGGCTCTCCTGAGTCATGTGCCTTGGGCTGTAAACTTTGGAGTTATTCATTGCCCGTGGATGAGCAGAGTGGAAAAAGGAAGTTCACACCGTGGTTTCCTTAGCTGGGGTGGTTTCTTTCCTCCCACCGCAAATATATGAAGCAATCTCTGCAGCGGAGTCCAAGGTGTTGGGTTTTCTCTGTTCCCAATTGCAAATGTTATCCTGGACAGACTCACGCCTGGAGAGGTGATACCAGGTTATGTACCCGTTCATCTGCATTTGCTGCGAATCTATTTCCTCATGCCAGGATCTGGAGCCTGACTTGGGGATGTTTGGGCGGCACGGTGATGTTTTCCCCTCTGCCCATCCGAGCAGAGCAGCGTCATCGCTTATTAGAGCCAAGATTTTTCCCTGACTGAACACCTGAGATCTGCTCTCCCAAGACCCCGCAATTAAGAGTTTGCCAAAATCCTGCCCAAATCAAGCGGTGAGCTGGGGAGGTGTGGAAACAGTGACTCCTCTGCAAGGGAAGAGCGTGGCCAGGAGGTCAAGGGAGGTCATTCTCCCCCTCTGCTCTGCACTGGGGAGGCCACATGGAATCCTGTGTCCAGTTCTGGGCTCCCCAGTTCAAGAGAGATGGGGAACTACTGGAGAGAGTCCAGCGTAGGGCAACAGAGATGATTAAGGGATTGGAGCATCTCCCTGATGAGGAAAGGCTGAGAGAGCTGGGGCTCTTTAGCCTCCAGAAGAGAAGACTGAGGGGAGACCTTGTTAATGCTTATAAGTATCTAAAGGGTGGGTTGAAGGATGATGG
This sequence comes from Calidris temminckii, assembly GCA_033628365.1. NCBI lineage: Eukaryota > Metazoa > Chordata > Aves > Charadriiformes > Scolopacidae > Calidris > Calidris temminckii. The sequence goes on from JAHSPS010066621.1 coordinate 3,218, forward strand.
AGCCAGACTCTTCTCAGTGGTTCCCAGTGACAGGACGAGGGGCAACGGGCACAAGCTGGACCATGGGAAGTTCCACTCCAATCTGAGGAAGAACTTCTTTGGGGTGAGGGTGGCAGAGCCCTGGAAGAGGCTGCCCAGGGAGGGTGTGGAGTCCCCTTCTCTGGAGATCTTCAAGCCCCACCTGGATGCTCCTGAGTGATGTGCTCTGGGCAGCCCTGCTTTGGCCAGGGAGTTGGACTGGATGATCTCTAGAGGTCCCTTCCAACTCTGACAATTCCGTGACTTCCCGTATCTCAGAGCACTGAACAAAAATAGCATTGAGTTGGGTCCTGGAGTCTTAATTTCCTGCCCGTGAAAGGTTCAAACTCCCTTTACTTTCCCCGAGTCTCGGTGCAGCTGAACCAGTGGAAGGTCAATATATTTCAAGAACTAATTATTCAGTGTAAAACTTGGTCATTTGTGCTTGTCTTTGCAGAAGAAAATACCTTCACGCTGCTTTGCAGTTCCAAAACGCAGGGAAATGGCAGTTGTTGTCCCAGGCACTTCTGTGAGGTTACTCATAAAAGCAAAGGTTGCGGGAGAGAGGAATATTCGGTAGTTCCTGTCGTAGATAATGCAGTCTGTCTCCAAAGCGTGAAACCGTGGCTGAGATTTATGAGGAAATGAGCAGGTAAATGAGAACAGCTGGGTAAGAGGAGAAGGGATTAGATCACGGGGATGCTGCTTTCTCTGGTTGGTCATTTATTTGTTTGAATTAAAGCCACCCAACTTCCCCACAGTTCTCCTGAGAAGGGAGAGCTCAGGAGAGCTACTCTTCGGCCACGATGGCCCCGTCAAGCCAGGGAAGGTGTCCACTCGGTCCTTCCTTCTGGTCCCTTTACCAGTGGAAGGACTGACGCCTCCCACCGCTCTGCAGCTGCGAGGCACGGGCACTGAAGGACACAAACTAAATAATCTTCTTCTGGAGGTGGATCTTACTCATTTGCTCATCTTTCAGTGAAAGAGTCTTTTCTCTTAGTGCACAGCTAGTGTTTGTGTGTCATTTGCTCTTCCCCCAAAATTTACAGGTCTCAGCCGGGAGCAGCTGCGAATGGGTGGGGTGAAGTTATAATTGTGCTCTGAACTGTCTTCATATTTCAGTTTCTATTCACACATTTAAAAAAAAAAAAAAGGCAAAGCAAAATGCTTCCATTTCTAAATCATAGGTTATAAAATGCCTGTCAGAGGCTGGGTGATGTTTGTGTTGTGGGAAAGCCCGGAGGCTTCAGCTGCGATGGGGCCCCTGGTGTGAGCCTTTAACCGGGGAGTCCCAGCCCTGAACAGCTCACGACTTTCCTGTCCACGCTCCGTTGCTTTCTTTAGGCTGGTACAAGCGAAATAATGTGTTCTTCTCAGTGTAGACGTAGTTAAGCTTGTGTGTAACTGCATCTCTACGGACAGGAGGAATAAACTGCCTGAACAGGTCCTGCTTCCCATCAGAGCGCTGTTGTCTCCACCGAGGACTGTGCCAGAGTAGCTCAATTAAAAAGGAAAATAAATGCCACCCCGACAAAATTGCACCAGCGTGAAGTCTGCATCCTCCAGACGGTGCACGGGGCTCCCGGGACAGCACAGAGGTGCAGGAAAGGGAGACGAGCTGCTGTAAATCCCAAGGGCTTTGGGTGCAGCAGGGCTGTTCTGTGGGTGCTGGTGGCACCACGTGGGGTTTGCTGGGCTTCTCGAGGGGCGGTTTTCAGTCTGGACTTCCCTCGTTCCTGGTAACTCTTGTCACACCCTCCAGCGCGGGTTTAGAGGGTTGTTTTGAGGTATTCTGTGCTTCCCTTCTGGCATTTGCACTGGGGGCATGGGGTGGTTTTATCCTTAATGAAAAAGGGGGTAGAATCACATCTGCCAAAACCAGCAGCACGACTGACGCCCAGTGAACTTTACGGGTTTGATTCTTCCAGAATCACAGCCATTTTCAAAGGCAGTAACAGAGAGAACGAATCTGCCTTTTGAGAAGGGTTGTGCACAATTGTTAAAATAATGAGGGAGGTTGGGGTTTGTGCGCCAGCTGATTATTTTGATTTTACCAGCAGTTTACTTCCCCACTAACAGCCCTGATCTCTTTGTTCCGGCAGTTGGGAGAGTCCGCAGAGAGCCAGGAGCCGACGAATCATCTCAGCACCTAAATGAGGCATTAATTCTGGTGAGCTCCTACAAATTTCTCTTCCCATGCGTGCCCTGTGCTGGGTCCCACCCAGACCTTTCAGCCCTGGCGTGTCTGGCTGCAGCTGGAAGGGACACGTGTCCTGGCAGCGGCTCCTGCTGCGTCCCCAGCCTTTGCCAGGTGCCACCATGAGCACGTTTCTTTGCTGCTGAATAATCCAAGCCTTAAAAGTCGTTGATGGCAGGGTTGTGCTAAAGGAGGTGCTGCTGGGGGAGATTTATATGAACAAGGAGAAATGGTGATCCCTCCTGTAAGGTTCCAGTGTGTCTGCTTTGGGTAACTGGAGATGAGTGGTTTGTAGCAGGAGCCCTGGGCTCACAGCCTGTGGAACGCTGCACCACAGAGACTCCTGAACCCAGAAGGTTCTTCAGGTGCAGGTTCTTCGGGTACAGGTTAAGTGACATGTGCTGACCTGCTTTACTTTTCTTTTTCTTTTCTTTCTCCAGTAGATCTGTTGCTATCTGTCTGAAACTTCACCAGGGAACACTCCCAATAAAAATGGCAGGTAAGAGCACCTCAAAATATGGCAATGCAGGGAGAAGGGTTTCAGAGAATATTTTCCTGTACGCTGTGATGGCTGTAATGCATCAGGTGTGCAACATAGAATCACAGACTGGTTAGAGTTGGAAGGGACCTTAAAGATCATCTTGTTCCAACCCCCTGCCCTGGGCAGGGCCACCTCCCACCACACCAGGTTGCTCCAAGTCCCCTCCAACCTGCCCTTGAACCCCTCCAGGGATAGGGCAGCCACAGCTTCTCGGGGCAACCTGGGCCAGGCTCTCACCACCCTCCCACCAAACAAGTTCTTCCCCACATCTCAGCTCCATCTCCCCTCTTGCAGGGTCCAACCCTTCTTCCTCCTCCTAGGGCTCCCCTCCCTGATCAAGAGTCCCTCCCCAATCTCACATGCATCCCTTCCTGAGATCTCAGTGATCCCTAAAGCTCTTCAGCTCCTTCTCTTGTCTTGCCTTGGTCACATTCACTGTTACACAGGGTCCACTGTAGATTTCTCAGCTGAGGTTCATGCTCTGGCCATAAAGGTCTGACTTATCTGAAAGCTCTGTGAGGTTGAATTGAATAAAATTGAATTTATTCACAAAAAATTACATGAGAATAATTCCTGCCTTACAGAGGCCAAACAGCTCTCCCCAGTGTTCCCGCCTGTACTATTGATACTAAGACATCTCAGTTTTACAGATTTCCTCCCAGCCTTTTTAAGATAAGAGAAAGCTGCTGCTGAAAGAACTGCTGCTGTTCGTTGGTAATATGGTTTGGTTTGTGAAAGCAGGAGTTGTGCTTGCAGATCTGCTGTGCTGATCCTTGCTGTAGCATCCAAGCTATGTGGTCAGACATGAAAGGGAATATTTTCCTTTGATTTCTTTTGTCTGTTCTTGGAAATAGCCCAGAACGGTTAAAAACTACAGGGTCTCTGGGTGGGAAAAAGCGTTCATCTGGCTGCTTAGAGCTGGGCAGCGACGGAGCGGAGGTGTAATCCCCGTCTTTGTGTACCTAGAAAACAATTGTGGAAGTATTTGGAGCATTTTGTGGGCTTGACAAATGACAGACTGGTGCCCAGCAGCCCAGTTGGTTTTGGCTCCAGCATGTGGGGACTGGAGAGGCTGGCAGCAGCTCTGCTGCCTCTGACAGAGCTGGGCTGTAGCAGAGAGAAGAGGGAAGAGAATAGACCCAACGGAACTACCTGCAGCTTCAGCTGATGAAGAGAGACAAAACGAAATTTTCCTCATCCCTCCCAAAAAAAAATACCCCAGATGGTTACAAAATCTACTTTTACTGTGGTCGGTTAATCTTGGTCTTATTGACTTGTCTAGAGAGCTGTCTCTTTGGGTTTAAAAGCTGTGCCCCCTTCCCTGCCTGTATCCAGCGTCGTTATGTCCCTTTGTCGGCTGCTGAGACAGACTGTCCAGCAGGAAGCCCATTAATGTTTATAGCAAACAAAAAATTAGTCCTAAGAGGTCCCAACTCCCACGGACTTTGAGAGCAGCCGTGGGACAGCAGCAGGACATGCGATGGGCTGCAGATGTTAATCAGTAACGAGTACCAGCTTGAGAGGACATCGCAACTCGTGTAAAATGCATTTGGAGGAGACGAGGAGGAGGGGCAGAAGACTTAATATCTGTTTTTATAAGGAAAACTCTACTGAAACGATGAGTTGAGCTGGTGACTTAAGGCATTATTCCCTATTTAATTCTGGTGGGCTCACGGTGGTTGTTATCCCCACCATATTTTCTGCGTGAAAATATGCCTTTCCTTTGCATGAAGTGCAGGCTTTTCTCTCCTAAAGCACAGCTTACAGCTTCAGCCCTGCCCTGCCAGCCGTTACGTGAAGCAAAGAAGCTGCTCCTGCGAAATGTCTTCTCACGGGGAGATAATGGCAAGAGAAGGGGAACTCTTGGGCTGACAGCTCTTGTTCAGACATTTCCTCTCATCTTCTGTGCCATTTGGAGGTTTTCCCAGGACATTCTTCATCTCTTCCTCTGGTTGTTTTTAATTCTGTTTACTGGGGCTGAAGTAGACGAGAGACAATTAGTCACAATGCCCTGGAATCAAACTTTAATCAGCACCGGGAGGGAAGAGCAAACGTCCCCAAACACGCAGAGACGCACATCCAGGCACACGCGGATACACGGCCCCGGCCACGCATCCGCCTGGAAGCTGACAGCAGCTTAACAACAGAGGATTTAGGCATTTAATGACTTGATTTATAAACATAATTTCTTCCCAAGGTAAGGTTTTCTTCACCGTATCGCTTTTGTCAGCGTTTGCTGATTTATTGTATCTAAATGCAAAGCTCTCTCTTTTTTTTTTTTTTTCTTTTTTTTTTTTCTGGGGCTTAACCTTACAGGAAAACCTTGTCTTTTAAAGAAAAAAAGGGTATGTTCGTGAGTCTTGTCACAACAAAATTATCTCTGATGTCTTCTTGCTTTCCCTGAGCTGGATGATATCCAAATACTAAACTCCAGTTTGGGGGGTGCTTTCCGAAGACACCCCTCCTTACTGTCACAGGGACGTACTGCCACCATCCAGGGCAGGCTGGAGAGTTGGGCAGAGAGAAACCTGATGAACTTCAACCAGGGCAAGTGTAGGGTGCTGCACCTGGGGAGGAATAACCCCCTGCACCAGCACAGGTTGGGGGTGACCTGCTGGAGAGCAGCTCTGAGGAGAAAGACCTGGGAGTCCTGGTGGATGCCCAGGAGCCAGCAATGGGCCCTGGTGGCCAAGAAGGCCAATGGCATCCTGGGGGGCATCAGGAAGAGTGTGAGCAGCAGGTGGAGGGAGGTCATCCTGCCCCTCTGCTCTGCCCTGGGGAGGCCCCAGCTGGAGCACTGAGACCAGTTCTGGGTTCCCCAGTTCCAGAAGGACAGGGAACTGCTGGAGAGGGGACAGCAGAGGCTACAAAGATGATGAGGGACTGGAGCATCTCTGTTATGGGGAAAAGCTGAGGGACTTGGGTCTTTTTAGTCTGGAGAAGAGAAAGCTGAGGGGGGATCTGATCAACACCTATAAATACTCCAAGGGTGGGTGTCAGGAGGATGGGGCTGGTCTTTTTTCAGTGGTGCCCAGGGACAGGACAAGAGGGAACGGGCACAAACTTGAACATGGGAAGTTCCATCTAAACATGAGGAGGAACTTCTTTCCTGTGAGGGTGGCAGAGCCCTGGCAGAGGCTGCCCAGAGAGGTGATGGAGTCTCCTTCTCTGGAGACATTCCAAACCTGCCTGGACACGTTCCTGGCTCTGGCAGGGGGTTGGAGGAGTTGATCTCCAGAGGTCCCTTCCAACCCCATGTGATTCTGTACCCGCTGCGAGGTGCCAGCAGCCCCGGCTGCACAGCGCTCGCTGCTGGAGGTGAATCAGCCCAGCCGGACAATCACCAGCCTTTCCTCTGCCTTTGCTTGTCTTAGAGCTTGTCGCTGAAATCCTCTGTGTGGCCTGGGGTCCCCCAGATGCTGCTGGTCTCTCCTCGCTTCCTGGGGAACCTCATCCCGGAGCTTATTTTAAGGTGTTTTTTTGTCTGGCAGTGTCTTTTGCACAGCTTCACGCTGATGAGTAAAGGTATCAAATCCATGCGTTGCTTATTCCTGGCTCTAAGGTTTGCACGTGTGAGTTTAAAGTGTCCTCTCCTCTGCTGAGGAAGGAGATCAAGATATTTAGTGAGGATGAACACGCTGCCCTGAGCAACATGAATGGCCAGAGCCATTGGCCATTGGTCTCTTTTGCTTCTCACAAGTCCCCTCAACCTTGGGGCACACGGGGGGCGTGGGGCAGGTCTGAAGGATATTGGACTTGCTCAGCCACGTGAGAACGTTCCTCCCTTCAGCTCATGTCTGTGTTCTCTTGTAGAAAAGGTGAATAACTTCCCGCCGCTCCCCAAGTTTATCCCTCTGAAACCGTGTTTCTACCAGAATTTTGCCGATGAAATTCCCATCGATTATCAGTCCCTGGTGAAGAGGATCTACCACGTCTGGATCTGTAAGTTGAATGTAAAACCTGTGCTGGGCAAATGTGTATGTGTGGTAAAAAGCCAAATCTCAATGACTTACGTGCTTTCAAGTTTTGACTGCAATTAGTTCATGGGAAGCAATGATTCCTCTTAGAGTACTGTAATATAACCTTATGCCCAAATTTTAAGCCTCAGTGTCTTGAACCTTCACTGCAGAGCAGCTGGTGAAGAAAGGGGAGTATCAGCACTAGAAAAGTCCATTAGTAAATTTGAGGAGGAGAAAAGCAGACCACGTTTGATGCCTTTATTAATGCCAGTGATGTTTTACTCCCCAGAACAGCCCCCTTAAAGTAATTCCCAATTCACCTAAAATAAGATGAACAGGAGAATTTTAGGCCAGAAAATTAATGTGGCCCATGTGCTTGCTGCCCATCTCCCCGCCTCGCTGTAGGGAGGATAAAATTCCCCCTTGTTTGTGCCACCCACAGATTTCCCTTCCCAATGGAAGCAGCGTGTTCTAGCCTCGTGCTGCCCCTTCCGTAGCTCTCTGGAGCCCATGGAATGTTCCCCGTCCCGCTGGAGAAGGCGCTGACCCTCTCGGTCACGGGCAGTGATTTGCTGATGCTCTGTGTGAACAGACCTGGGGCTCGGGGCGGGTGCTGCCCGGCTCAGCCATTCCAAAAATCCACAGTGAATATTGACCATTCTTCTCCCAGGAATGGCATCCTGGGGGGCATCAGGAAGAGTGTGAGCAGCAGGTGGAGGGAGGTCATCCTGCCCCTCTGCTCCGCCCTGGGGAGGCCCCAGCTGGAGCACTGGGACCAGTCCTGGGCTCCCCAGTTCCAGGACAGGGAACTGCTGGAGAGGGGACAGAAAAGAGCTATGAAGATGATGAGGGGCCTAGAACATCTCTGTTATGGGGAAAGGCTGAGGGACTTGGGTCTGTTTAGTCTAGAGAAGAGAAGGCTGAGGGGGGATCTGATCAACACCTATAAATACTCCAAGGGTGGGTGTCAGGAGGATGGGGCTGGTCTTTTTTCAGTGGTGCCCAGGGACAGGACAAGAGGAAATGGGCACAAACGTGAACATGGAAAGTTCCATCTAAACATGAGGAGGAACTTCTTTCCTGTGAGGGTGGCAGAGCCCTGGCAGAGGCTGCCCAGAGAGGTGATGGAGTCTCCTTCTCTGGAGACATTCAAACCCACCTGGACACGTTCCTGTGGGACCTGCTCTGGGTGGCCCTGCTCTGGCGGGGGGTTGGGGGAGATGATCTCCAGAGGTCCCTTCCAACACATAGCATTCTGTGATTCTCTGAAGACACTGTGGCAGGCCTAGGGAACCCCAGGGAATGCTTCGGAAGATTAAAAATCTTTTTGCCTTCCTTATCTTTGTTTTTTTTTCCCCTGAATGCTTGTCATCCTGTTCCCCTTTCTCACTGGGGGAAGGCTCGATTTCTGCCAGCCACGCATTTGGTGGCAGGGCTTTTCTTCCAGATGTATAGGATGTGTGTATGGGAGAGATTTGTGTGCATAAATAATATAATCTATGGCTCCATTGTTTCTTTCGTTATTTAGAGATGCTGAAATGAGCTCTGTAATTTTCTTGCCTGAAGAAACTGCTTGTCCCTTCAGACTAACCGGTTAAACGCTGCGCGCTGTGAAGCTGCCTTTGTCCCTGCCTCCCCCCGAGACAAAGCGTCCCTCAGTCAAGTTCATGGCAAGCTGGAGAGGTGCCAGCCACTCGGGCAACTAGTCAAGGCACGGGCTTGAGGAGCCCTGGCATTTTCACCAGGGTTTTTTACATTTCCACCCCCAGCAGGTTTTTTTTTTTTTTGGGGGGGGGGGGGGGGCTTTCCCCAACTTTTTGGCATGGGATGCAGAGAGAGGCACATACGGAGAGAAGGCTGTAAACGAGAAAAGGCTGGTGGTAAAAATAGAAACGCCAAAGTCGTCGCTAGAAGGTTGAAGGCTCGTTTCTTTAATTGGCTGTGAAGGTTTTATTAAGGTGGGTGGTGGTTTGGAGAAACCTGGGCCAGAGCTCCCACTGCTGGAGAACAGGCTCCTCCCTGACGCACAGGGAGAACCAGAAGTTCCTCACAAATCCAAGAGCTTGATTGCTCTTGGCTTGGTGTTTTCATTTGTTTGGGTTTTTTTTTTTTTGTAGAGAGTAAATAACTTCTGAAAACAAAAATTTGAAGAACTACAGCAAATTACTGTATAACTGAGATTTAAATAATTAAAATTCTTTCTTCCCACCAATATTAAGCTACATCCAGACATTGCTCATAAAGCCTTGCTGTTTTAGGTACTCAGAAGACATTTTCTTCGTAGTAAAACAGTGGTTTGTTTTAACTCGCATGTAATTTGTGTGTCAGAAGCAGTGGCTGGGTTGGGGTGCTCCCCACACGAGGTTCTCAGCAGTATTTTATGGCCACACAACTTGTGGGGTGTTGGGCAGCCCCCGGGCTGCGGGAGGGCAGGTGGGGCTGTGCCAGGGGGAGGAAGGAGAAAGGATGGGAGAGGCCAGGCTGGCGTCAGGGGATGGAGTAGTTGACGTGCAGAGCCACCACGGGGAGGGAAGCAAGGAATGGGCAGGGCTCTGTCACTTACCAGGGGCGAAGAGAAATTCTGGGATGTAATTTTGACTGAACAACCAAGACCAGGGTCCGAAGTGTTAACTGTGAGCTCATCGCCAGGCGGTACCAAAGAGTCTCTTGTGTTTGGACCCTCCATCTCCTCATTTCTCTTTATCTCATTTCTCTTTGCTCATTGATGCAAGTGACCACAACGTTTTGTGAGAGTTACCACCTAATTAATAAATACCTAATAAATACCACCTAAAAGTACGAACTTGTAATTGGGCTGAGCCTCTTGGACACTGGCAGAGCCTGGGGGTGCAGGGGCGGCTGCAGGGAGCCCCTGGGGTGTTGAGGGGAGCTCAGGAACTGTGCAGCCCCCCCTTTGCCGTGATGTTGGGCTCCAGGGAAAGGGGGAAGCAGCACCACTTCGTGCACATCTTCTTTGCACAGCGCTGGTGTGCTCTGGGGGGTGTTGTCAGCGGTTCCTTTTTATCCGAGTGTCAGGAACAGGGATGTGAAAGGGCCTTCGGGCCATCCCTGTGGCCCCGTGCTCTCAGCTTGATTGGAGTTTGCTTATGCCCTTGCTGGAGGCAGCACTTACAGGCCCTGGAGCTGGCTTCCAGCTTCCTCGGAGCCTGGGGAAGCAGCGAGCGAGCCCACAAGGCGCTGAGCTGGCTCTGTGACAGCTCCCGAGGCCACCTCAGCAAGGGGAGACCAAAGTCACGCTGAGGATGGGTGCAGGGCAATGTTTGACACCACTCTCCTCCCATAACAGGGTTTTGCTACAAATGGGAATTGAACATTGCTTGTAATTCATTATAATCACAGACTGGCAGGGGTTGGAAGGGACCTCTGGAGATCAACTCCTCCAACCCCCTGCCAGAGCAGGGCCACCCAGAGCAGGTCCCACAGGAACATGTCCAGGCAGTTTTTGAATGTCTCCAGAGAAGGAGACTCCACCACCTCTCTGGGCAGCCTCTGCCAGGGCTCTGCCACCCTCACAGGAAAGAAGTTCCTCCTCATGTTCAGATGGAATTTCCCCTGTTCCAGTTTGTGCCTGTTGCCCCTTGTTCTGTTCCTGGGCACCACTGAAAAGATTCTGGTCCCATCCTCTTGTCACCTGCCCTTTAGCTCTTGCTCAGCATCGACGAGATCCCCTCTCAGTCTGCTCTTCTCCAGGCTGAACAGCCCCAGGTCCCTCAGCCTTTCCTCAGCAGAGAGATGTTCTAGGCCCCTCATCATCTTCATAGCCCTTTTCTGTCCTCTCTCCAGCAGTTCCCTGACCTTCTTGAACTGGGGAGCCCAGAACTGGTCCCAGTGCTCCAGATG
>JAHSPS010066622.1:0-28056 GCA_033628365.1 Calidris temminckii
GTGCTCTGCTTGCCTGTCTATATATACTTTGTAAAAACTTGAATAAAGGGAGAACGATCATACTCATATTGAGGTTACATCGTTACTCCGGGTCCATCTCCCACTCCAACATCTGGTAGCAGAGGATGGTTCAGCAGGACTGAGTTCTCCAAGACTGTGGTAAGCAGCTAGAGGGGAGTAGGAAACCACAGCTGAGAGAAGCGCTGCTTGGGGCAAAAGCGGGGCAGACGATGGTGTGCGGTCACTCCTCACCTCTCAGGCGCAGCGATGGGAACGGAAGCTGCGGCCACGTCACTTGCTGGAATCCTCTCTAAGAGAGGGATAGAAGCACCAGCAAAACAATTAAGAAAATTAACGGCTGGGAGGAGTACTGCTTGGGCGCATATGCAGAGCAGACAACGGTTCGAGGTGACCTCTTGCCTCCCAGGGAACTACGGCGCAGCGATGGAAATAGAAGCTGCAGCAACGCTACTAGCTGGAATCCTCTCTAAGAGAGGGACTGAAGTGCCAGCAAAACTGCTGATAAAGTTAATTAAATTAGGACAGCGATGGGGTCATTTTTCTGAAACACATATGCTCTTTTCTGTCTCGGAATGGCGAGACTTTGGAGGGACGATGTGGCATAAATCAATCGAGGGGGATGAAAAAGAGGAGAAGGAGATAAAAGCCGTCCACGAGCTGTGGAATGCTGTGCTAGAGACTTTAAAAGCAATGAAAGCGGAGCGGGAGGTAGCCTGTGCAGCTGCTCGAATGTTGGGTCCGGGAGCAGCCGCCTTAAAACCTCAAGGCAAGCCTGGACCTATTGCGCGGTTCTTCGGACTGCCCACGGTAAAGGGAATGACCGGGTCCACATGTAAAACTGTTGCTGAAATTCGAGCTAATGAGACCCCTGACCCTCCTGAGGAGGGAAAAGATTTGCCGCTAAACCCTTTACAAAACTCGAAAAAAGCGGAAGTAACTGGTGCTAAGCCAAAACAGAAAAGTAATGCACATGCGGAAGTGCCTGCTCAGAAAACTCCAGCAGAGGAGGGGCCTGAAACATCTATTGATCTCATCGATTTGGGAGAAGCAGCGTCTCGGCCTCCGCCCACGGCACCTCCTCCCGCACCTCCGCCTCCCGTGTATCCACTGCTACCCTCCTCCAGCGACTCGTCTGGTCCGTCAACTCCGTCTCTGGACAAGAGTCGTAAACTGTCCTCAGACACCACAGAAAAAAAATGTTAGAGACAGTTTTAAGGCAGCTCGTGGAGTTAGACTTATATGTGGGGAGGAAGGATGATAACACGCCTTCATGGCTAATGAATCCCTCAACACCTTCGAGAACTACACGCTGGAGTGGCGTTATTAGAGACGCTATATTAGAAGGACAGTGGGGAGCAGCCGCTAGTCTGGGCGGAACTCCACCTTTCACATGTCCTGTCATACAAGAAAACAATACTGGAAAATGGGAACCACGTGGTTGGAAAATTCTACAACAAACTTGCACCACCATCTCATCTTTGTGATCCCAAAGAAGAGTGGGAAATGGCGACTTTTGCATGAGTTACGTAAAGTTAATGCACAAATGCAAACTATGGGTACCTTACAACCTGGAATGCCTTCCCCTAATATGTTACCAGATGAATGGCTTATATTGATACTAGACTTGAAAGACTGTTTCTTTACCATTCCCTTACACCCTCAAGATACACAGCGATTTGCCTTTTCTATACCGACAGTAAACAAAGCCTCACCTGCAGACCGCTATGAATGGGTTGTTTTACCACAAGGGATGAAAAATTCGCCCACACTATGCCAACTTTACGTGGCATGGGCACTGCAACCACTTAGGACCCAATGGCCGGACACAATTATCTACCACTATATAGATGACATTTTGTGCTGTCAAGCAAAGCCATTTTCAGACGAATCGTTACAACAACTGAGCAATATCTTGTCACAGAAAGGACTTGTTATTGCACCCGAAAAGGTGCAGCGCACAGCTCCCTGGAAATATCTCGGATGGTCCATCACAGACTCCAAAATTCGACCACAGAAAACAGAGCTTACAACTCAATTGCGCACACTGACTGATGTCCAAACCCTGCTTGGAGACATTCAATGGGTGCGAAACTCTGTTGGCATTTCCAATACCGACAATTGCACCCTTAAACAGAATTATTGAGAGGCAATCACCAAACCGACAGCGTTACTCTGACAGCGATGCAACAAGCAACACTACAACAAATTGCACAAAAAACTGCAGTCGACGTGATCATCTCGATGCATTTTAATTTTGCCGGTGTCTCTGATAATATGTAATGGCAAAGATTCACCATATGCAGTCATTTGTCAATGGCAAAACAAAAAGGGGGAACTTGCTTCTCCCTTCTCTATCTTTGGTGATGCCACTGACAAATGCGAAGGGAAGGTAGCAAAAGAGGATGTGTTCAATGTTTTAGAATGGGTGTTCTTAAGTGTACAACCAAAAACGAGCATTCGAACGTGAACTGAAACAGTACTAAAAGCATTAGAGTTATGGCAGATGGATGTCACACATATCCCAGAGTTGGTCGCTTGAAGCATGTACACGTGACCATTGACACCTTTTCAAAAATGATCTGGGCAACCGCATTGCCCGGAGAAAAGGCACATCATGTATGTAAACACTTGCCTGCTTTGCTATATTAGGAGTGCCTGAACGTATGAAGACTGATAATGGGCCTGCTTATGTTAGTCAAAAGGTTAGAGCGTTTTTGCTAAGATGGGGGGTCGATCACACGACAGGGATCCCCCATTCGCCTNATTCCTTTCAGTATTCCTACCTGCAACTAAGGGTATTGATGAAAAAACTACCTGTGCCCCCGATCCCTCAACCAGTTTCCCCAGTGCCTTGAAGTCCCTTTTGATTGCTTTTAAACTTTTGGGGTCAACCTCGTCGCTTCCTACCTGCTTAACTAGAGAAGGAGAGTAATCAGAAGGCTGTAGGAGACTAGGCAGCCTTCTCGTAACATCTCTGACCTGGTCCCCAGGGAGGCAGCACACTTCCCTGTGGGAAGGATCTGGCTGACATATGGGGCCCTCTGTTCCCTTCAGAAGGGAATCACCAATAACAACTACCCTCCTCTTTTTTTTTTAGGGTACAAGTACTGATGTGAGGGGGTCACTGATTTGCTTTAGGCAACCCCCCAGATGATGTTTCTTCTGCCCTCTCATTTGCCTCACCCTCCAGTGCCCCATACTTGTTGTGCAAGGGCAACTGGAAGGGTGAGGGGGACTGTGAGGGGTTTCCCTTACCTCTTCTAACAGACACCTGTGTCCATTCCCCTCTGCTCCTTGTGTCACCTCCCTCTGCTAGGGGGGTCTGCAGAGCCTGCTACCACACATCTAACTCCCTTTCACTTTCCCTTATAGACCTTAGTCTTTCCACCTCTTCCTCCAGTTCAGCCACCAGGCTGAGCAGATCATTGATTTGCTCACACCTAACGCAGGTGTTGACTCCACAGTCCTCCATTGCAAGTGCAGGCTCCAGCACTCACTGCAGCCAGTTGCCTGGATGCCTGCATGTTTGTGTGGGGCCTCTGTTTGGGTATCCAGTTTTTTTAACAGCCTTCGGCCGAGTTATAACCATAGTTTGATCTCTTTGCCTGCCCGATGCGGCACATGCTGCTCACTTCTCGTTAGTGAGAAGACTAGGCCTCTCAGAGTCACTGCCTCCTGCCTGAACCCACCTGTCACACATTACACTCTGGAGAGGCTGCCACCACCCCACCAAGCGACTGAGGGCCTTGCTCTTGCTGCATTTAAATCTCGGCATGGCTCCTGGCCACGCCCCCTCCGTGCCTGATTGGTTGTCGTGGGCTTCCAGGTTCCCACTGGGGCTGTGAGCTGGGGGTCCCTGAGCTCGGAAAGCCCTCTGTACAGCGCGATCCAACCCCCTCCCCAGGCTCACCTCAGTTCTCATCACCGCTGCAAAAAAAGGATATGAATGTGTTGCAACAAAAAAAATTACATGCTTGCCAGAAATTACAATGGAGGATTTACATTTAAATTAATTAGGTCCTTCTACAAGGTGACATATGGCAAGAAACTTTATTTATTTGCATACATGAACTCAAGAGGAAACAAAATGTCTAACCTTCATATCCACTTCCTCCTGTTCTAACAGGATTCTATCTAGCAATAAGGTTGTCATTTAATACCCATTCATAAACTAGTAAGATACATGGCCAACTGACCAGGCACAATTGGCCACAGACAGTAGATATTTCTGTTTCTAACTGCTTCTTAAGAAAAACTGAAGAGAAAGCCTAAATTATCTTGATCATATCAGTTATCAGTAGAGTTCATGGGAAGTCCACATTAAAATTGTGTATATCAAAATGCCACATGCTCTGAAATCTTCTCTTTATTTATAAAATTAAAACAAGCCTGTAAAACCAGCATGTAACGTATTTGTGTGCTTTTACCAAAATTGGTAAATTTATTGAAAAGGTTTTGCAGCTAAGTGGGTAAACTTAATTAATCCCCAGCACTGAAGATTAAGTTGCACAGCTATTGCTGGGATATGGATAGAGCATATTTCTGAAGAAGAATTTAAAATATGATAAAGATTTTAGACTTTTACAATACAACATTTGGAAAGTCTCAAAAGAATAGCCTCATCTTACTGCAGTGATATTCAAGTACAGATTTCTGCTTCAAATAGCACTTTTGTTCAAAACAAAGAACGTTTTCATGGCATATGCCCTTGTGCTACCCCTGCTACAAAAATGAAGCTGATGGAGTAAATTGTTGAGAATCAAACAAACACTGCATCTACTTCAAATCCCAGATTAAAGCTCTATCCAAAGAAGAGATATAGTTAGATATAGTTTAGAAAATGCATTAATCATATCCTGAAATTAGAAAAACTCTGTCAAGCTAGAGAATGCTTTTCTAGTCATCTGCAAAAGTTCTGCCCCAAAAAGAGATATTTTCCTTTGTATTGTCCTTATGCCTGATCACTGCACAGAAAATATCCTTAGGCTGCTTTAATTTGAAGACTCCAGGTACAACACTGGATAAACACAGAAGTGCAAACCCTCTCAAATAAGGTGTGGGGAAAAAAACCCCAAAAAACCAAAGATTATTCACACTCCTCATCATTTGTTATATTTCAATTTAATCAGCTTTGCCTCATTTGACTGACCTTTAATCAAATATGTTTCAGCCAGGATCATACTTCGGCCCAGCACTGGAAAAGCCTGGAGACCAATAAAAATGAAATATGACAGCACTAGTGTATTAGTAAGATGAGAATGTCTGCTAAAGGTATTTGGGGCACTAAAGATGAAAATTTACCATAAAGAATTGCAAAAGGACCCTAAAAAAATTATCTGCATAATAAGGCTGCAGATAAAGTTTCAGTGGAGATAAATATGCGATATACATGGGAAAAGACAATCCTAAGTTTACATATAAAAGGATGGGCTCTGAACTGACTACCACCACCTAGGAATAAGATCTTGGTGTTATGATTGACAGTTCCATGAAAACATACTCAATATTCAGTAGCAGTTTAAGCAGTATATCAAATGTTAGAGATTTCTAGGAACAGAACAAAACAGAAAATATAACTGTACCACTGAATATATTTGTTATATATTTAAAAACCTGCATTTTGAATACTATATGCAATTCTACACAGGCCATACCACCACTGACAGGATCCCCCTCATCAAGCTGCCTAGAGATGTAGATGGTTAGTGCTGGCAAAAGCAGAGCCTATGCAAACCATAATACTAGCTTGCTTATGCTCAAATTCAAAACAAAGTAATACAGTATAACTGTAGAAGCATTTTTGTACTCAGTGGCCCAGTAAAAGTAGTATTGTCACAGCTAGTAACAGGCCGCAGGTCTTACACTAGCTATGCCTTATGCTACCTGTGCAAAGCCCCAGGCTGGCCTGTTAGGCTCATTAACCAACTTGTTATGAGAACATGCTGAATAAACTGGAGCTTGATAACTGTCATCTTGTTATAATGGACTGCTGAAGCATGGAAAATAGCAAAGGCCTCAAAAATGTGGGCACTGGTTGAAAATAGAGGCCACAGAACAATAAACCGATAGTAAATTACTGGTCACTGAAGAAGTACAATCTCAAGAGCTACAAAAAGATTGCTGTTACTTTAAGAAAAGCAGCAGCTGATAAACCAAAGGAAAAAAAAGAAAAGAAAGAAAAAAAGCTAAGCAACATAAGGCTTGGGAAAATATCCCACAATATCCTGAAGCAGGTAGTCACTGTGGAAGCTAAATGTTAGAAACTGTCTAGAAACAGCCATCTTCCAGAAGAACAAAATCCTGGCCTCGAGGGTTGGGATGGGTGGTAGTGAAAGGTTACCCACTAGTGCTGAGGATAGCGCATCAGCTCTGTGGTGCTGTACACTTGCAGTGAACATATGGTATGACTGTTAAGGACTGACTGCTGTAAGTATGTAGCAATACTGTTTGATGATGTTTTTAACAAATAAACATTAGCTTGAAGTGTGTTGCTAATGAAATATCAGTCTAAAAGTTTTAAAATTTAAAACACACCTGACTCATCAGGCTTCTAAAGACTCCCACAAGAGTGCACACACTAAAATGCATTCAGCAGCAACACCAGAGGGATGCTGATGAGAAGTAAAGCTCCTAGAAACAGTAAATGGGGGCTAGATGAACCTTCTATCTGATTTGGGGCAACCATTCCCACAGAATGACACTCTACCCCAATTCTCTTCTCAGGCCCCCCGTAAGACTCACATAGGTACTTAACAGGGGGAAACAATGGGATTCTGAACCTGACAGCCACTCAGAAAATACTGTCATATTTCACCATGTCTTCCCCAAACAGTTTCAAGTAATTGAAATCCTCAACAGAGGATTCCCTGACCTCTCTGCCCATCTGAACAAGGCAACTTAGAGAATAGGGGGCTATGGGAACGTTCCCACCCAGCAAAGCAGGCATATTTCCCCCACCTTCCCAGATACCCTTAAAAATAGGTATGAGGGTCTGCAAGGAGAACCAAATCATGACAAGGAAGACGATTCAATGTCCAGGGAGATGTCACCAAGGTTAAGTCAAACTACACCCCACATCAAAACCTCTTCAGTAAAGAAAAAAAGATGGGTCACTGTCGCAGATGACTCCATCCTGAAGTGAGCAGAAGGCCTGATATGTAGACCGGACCCACTTCACAGGGAAGTCTGCTGCCTCCCTAGGGCTCGGGTTAAAGATATAAAAAGAAAACTCCCCCCCAGTAAGCCCTTCAGATTACTACCCACTACTGATTTTTCGGACAGGCACTGATGAACTGATAACAAGAAACCCAAGGGCAATCAAGAGAGATGTCTGGGACTTAGGACGACTGGTTAAGGGGTCAGGAGTGCAAATAGTGTTCTCCTCTGTCATTCCAGTTGCAGGAATGACAGGATTAGGGAAGCAACAAAAGCCAGCAGATCAATACCTGGCTCTGAGCCTGGTGTCAGCAGCAGGACTTTGGTCATCACAAGCTGGTTTACATGACACCAGGCCTGCTGGAGATGGATGGGGTACACCTGTCTCAAAGGGGGAAAGGGTTCTTGGTGCAGGAGTTGGCAGAGCTCATCAAAGAGGCTTTGTTCGATGCATCAAACAGAAAAATCTTTCAAACTAGATTTGAAGGGGGAAGGGAATGAAACCGGGCTCTTTAGAGGTAAGCCTACGGGTGGTGAGCCAATGTCTGTGGGACAGGAGGCTAGCGAGGTCCCTCAGTCTCCTGACTCAGTGAAGGCAGGTGATAGAGATTCATGCAGCAGCAGAGATGTGAAGGTCATTGATGGGTTAGAAACTACAGCTGTGCTTGGGAATGGACAGATAGGAGTTCAGGCTTCTCTCAGCAAAAAGGTGGCAGGACCAATAGCTGAACTGAAATGCTTCTACACTAACGGACATGGCATGGGCAACAAACAGGAGGAGCTGGAAGCCATTGTGCAGCAGGAAAACTATGATGTAGTCACCATCACAGAAATGTAGTGGGATGACTCACATGACTGGAGTGCTGCATTAGATGGCTATAAACTCTTCAGAAGGGACAGGCAAGGAAGGAGAGGAGTTGGGGTGGCCCTGTATGTTAGGGAGGGTTATGAATGTCTAGAACTTAATGATGGGTTGAGTATGGATAAGAATCAGGGGGAGGGCCAACAAGGCAGATATCATGGTTGGAGTCTGTTATAGACTGCCCAACCAGGATGAAGAGGCAGATGAAATAGTCTATAACCAGCTGGGAGAAGTCTCATGAGCACCAGCCCTTATCCTCATGGGGGAATTCAATCTACCAAATGTCTGCTGGAAATACAATACAGCTGAGAGGAAACAGTCTAGGAGGTTCCTGGAGTGTGTTAGGGCTAACTTCCTGCCACAGCTGGTGAGGGAACCAACTAAGGAAGGAGCCCTGCTGGACCTGTTGTTTGTGAACACAGAAGGACTTGTGGGGGATGTGATGGTTGGAGGCTGTCTTGGGCACAGTGACCATGAAATGATAGTTTTCGATTCTCAGAGAAGCAAGGAGGGGGACTGGCAGAACTGCCACCATGGACTTCTGGAGGGCAGACTTTGGTCTTTTCAGGAGCTTGCTTGACAGAGTCCCTTGGAAGCAGTCCTGAAGCGCAAAGGAGTCCAGGAAGGTTGGATGTTCTTCAAGAAGGAATTCTTAAAGGCACAGGAGCAGGCTGTCCCCACGTGCCAAAAAACACGCTGTTGGGGGAAAAGATGGACCTGGTTGAACAGAGAGATATGGTTGCAACTCAGGGGGGGAAAAAAGGTGAGTTCATGGCCTTTGGAAAAAGGGGCAGGCCACTCATGAGGACTACAAAGATGTTATGAGGCTATGTAGGGAGAAAATTAGAAGGGCCAAAGCCCAGCTAGAACTTAACCTGGCTTTGGATATTAAGAACAATAAAAAAAGAGTTTCTATAAATACATTGGCAATAAAAGGAGGACTAAGGAGAATCTTCATCCTTTATTAGATGGGAGTGGTAACATGGTGACAAAGGATGAGAAGACTGAGGTACTTAATGTCTTCTTTGCCTCAGTTTTTAGTAGTAGGACCATTGGTTCCCTGAGTACCCAGACCCCTGAGCTAGAAGACAGGGGTGAGGAGCAGAATGAAGCCCCCGTAATCCAAAGCGAAGCGGTGAGGGGCCTGCTTCAAAACCTAGAAACAAACAAGTCTATGAGCCCAGATGGGATTCACCCAAGGGTACTGAAGGAGCTGGTGGAAAGTGCTCACCAAGCCACTCTCCATCATTTACCAGCAGTCCTGGCAAACTGGGGAGGTCCCAGCTGACTGGCGTCGAGCAAATGTGATGCCCATCCACAAGAATGGCCAGAAGGAGGATCTGGGCAACTATAGTCCTGTCAGTCTGACCTTGGTGCCTGGGATGGTTACAGAGCAGATCATCCTGAGTGCCATTATGTGGCACATGAAGGATAACCAGGTAATCTGGCCCAGCCAGCATGGGTTCATGAAAGGCAGGTCCTGCTTGACAAACCTGATCTCCTTCTATGACAAGGTGACCTGCTTGGTGGGTGAGGGGAAGGCTGTGGATGTTGTTTACTTGGACTTAAGCAAGGCCTTTGATATGGTTACCCACAGCATTTTCCTGGAGAAACTGGCTGCCCATGGCTTGGATGGGAGCACTCTTTGCTGGTTAAAAATCTGGCTTGAGGGATGGGCCCAGAGAGTGTTTGTTAATGGAATTAAATCTAGTTTGTGGCTGGCCACAAGGGGTGTTCCCCAAGGCTCAGTATTGGGGCCAGTTCTCTTTAATATTTTTATCAATCATCTGGAGGAGGGGATTGAGTACACCCCCAATAAGTTTAGTTAGGTGCGAGTGTTGATCTGCAGGTAGAAATTCATTGCAGGGGGATTTTGACAGGCTGGATCAATGGGCCGAGGCCAGTGGTATGAGGTTCAGCAAAGCCAAGTGCTGTGTCCTCCACCTTGGTCACAACAACCCCATGCAATAATACAAGCTTGGGGTAGAGTGGCTGGAGAGCTGCCTGGCAGGAAAGGACTGGGGGTGTTGGTCAACAGCCAGCTGAATAAGAGCTGACAGTGTACCCAGGTGGCTGAGGCAGTCAATAGCACCCTGGCTTGTATCAGAAATAGTGTGGTGAGTAGGACTATGGAAGTGATCGTCCCCCTGTACTCAGCACTGGTGAGGCCGCACCTCGAGTACTGTGTTCAGTTTTGAGCCCCTCACTACAAGAAAGACATTGCAGTGCTGAGTATGTCCAAAGAAGAGCAATGAAGTTGGTGAAGGGTCTAGAGCACAAGTTTTATGAGGAGTGACTGAGCGGACTGGGGTTGTTTAGTCTGGAGAAAAGGAGGCTGAGGGGAGACCTTATCACTCTCTACAACTACCTGAAAGGAGGTTGTGGAGAGGTGGAGGTCAGTGTCTTCTCCCAAGTAACAAGCGATAGGACAAGAGGAAATGGCCTCAAGTTGCACCAGGGGAGGTTTAGGACGGATATTAGGAAAAATTTCTTCACCAAAAGGGTTATCAAACATTGGAACATGACTTCCCAGGGAAGTGGTTGAGTCACCATCCCTGGAGGTATTTAAAAGATGGGTAGACATAGTGCTTAGGGACATGGTTTAGTGATGGTTCTTGTCAGTGTTAGGTTGATGGTTGGACTAGATGATCTGAAAGGTCCCTTCCAACCTGGGCAATTCTGATTCTATGAAAAGGGAAGGACCTTGAAAAAAGAAATCCCTGGACAATTATACCCTTGTCACCTATACACCTGCTCCTCCCCATGCACTGTTCATGTGGCTTTTTTAGTCCAATGGTGGTTTTTTGGTCTGGGGTTTTCTACATCTTTTTGGATTCTTTCTTTGTGTCCAGACAGGCTGTTGACTGCTCTTATCTTGTTGATTTGTGGTCTCTGCTGATGGTTGTAGCCTCCTTATCTTCTGTTTTATGCTTCTTGTGCACTTGCTGGCAGAACATTGGGACTTTTCAGTTCCCTCACTTAAGGAAAATGCTACCAAAACACTGGTGTGTTACCAGCTTTTTCCTCATACTAAAACACTAAACACAGCACTGTACCAGCTGCTAGGAAAATTACTAAAAAAATCAACTTTGTGGCCTAAAGGCTTCAGCAAATCTAGCTACTCATGCTAAGTAAAGCTAAGCAAACAGCATAAATCATACCATATTATAATCCTAAGTAATTTATTCTAATTAAAACTTATTTAAGCTAAACTACTATTCTCTCAACATGCAAGAAAGTGCAACTTACAAGGTTTTGAGAAACTTTAAATAGCAAGAGGGGTGAGGTGCCTGCAGGATGGGGTAGTCTGTCAAACCCAGGAATGGTGGGTTTTATTTCAACTTTTAATGGGATTTGCCTCCATGCTGCAATGCCATGGGTAACC
Source organism: Calidris temminckii (assembly GCA_033628365.1). Lineage (NCBI taxonomy): Eukaryota > Metazoa > Chordata > Aves > Charadriiformes > Scolopacidae > Calidris > Calidris temminckii. The sequence continues at coordinate 11,424 of JAHSPS010066622.1, forward strand.
TTGAGGTGTGGGGGCACCCTCGGTGCCCTTAGCAGCATTGTGGGGTCAACTTGGTGGGGGAGTGGGGTCAAAGGCTCCCAGCTGGGTGCTGCAGCCCACAGCGCAATCGTCTGAGCTGAGGGGCTTCACAACAGGATGGGTTAGGAAAAAAAAGAGTTCCAGTCAGCCATGGTGCTCATTTTTATCTGGACGTTGTAGTGGGGTGTTTGTGGGCACTGCACTCTTGGGTGAGCAGATATGAAATAGTGAGCCTGAGGTGGCAGCAGAGCACAAAATAATGCAAAATTGGTTTTCTTGCTTGAAATCTTGTGGCAATATGCTGTATAGCTGTTTTGCAGCACTCCAGTAAGCACTTTTAATTAACAGCCTTCTGCAATTTACATGTTTTTATATGAATAAATGCTATGAACAAAATTCTTTAAAATGGATTATTTTAGGTGCATCATAGGTATGTTTGAAACTTTGTTAGAGGCAGCCAAAATGATTGGCAAGCCATGGCTCTTACTCTTTAGATCTTATGTAAGACTTTGATATCTAACTGTACATGTAGTAGAAGGCACTTCTTATGTTTTCCTGACACTTGTTTTAACATGCTTTGAGTAAAGTCATCATTCCTGCATAGAAAGGCTTTATTTCTTTATACAGCTCATTGTGATTTTATGGAAGAAGCTGGGTAAGGTCAATGTGATGGTACAGCAGGGTACAAAAGGAACAAGTGTTCTGTAAGTATGTAATCAAATGTACAGGGAGATGTTGCCTGTCTGTGTAATACAGATAGGGTTAAAGTAATAGGATATAGTATATCCTAGAGTACAGTAACAATGAACTTACAGGGTTAAAACAAGAAAACTTGGTCTATTGGGAAGAATCCCTGTGTGTTCATCTCGGCCTGGGAAATATTCCAGTGTTCAGGAATGCCAAAACAGCGTATGCTTTAAAAAAACCAAAACCCACAAATGAACAAACAAACAAAACTCTAACAAAAAAAAAAACACACCAAAAAACCTGTCTATCTTTGTTGCAAGTATAAACAAAATGAAGCAACTTAGACCACTTAGTTTAAAAATAAAAACAATTTTGAAAAATCCTGGCATGTTTTAAGACTGAAATTTCCTGGTAAGTATAAGTTTTTAACTTGATGTCTCCACTAGAACACTTAAAAAAACCAACTAAACAAACAGAAAAACCTTCCAGGGCTGAAACTGTACTTTTGCTTAAAAGATCTTAATATAAAACTTCTAATGATGTTTACAGTATGCTCAGATCAATATTTCACCTGGCAGCAAAGGCTTGCCTTTTGCAAATGAACTTGTAAAATACCTAAAACTTACTTTGATTTTTCTGTAGATTTATAGAAAAAGTTATGTATGAAGTAGGTCTCTAAAAATGGATGTGAATAAATCAGCTGTGGTTTGTGGTTTTCTTTCTTCTTTTTTTTTTTAAGATTTGCCACGATGCCTGGGTCTCTTCCAGTGAATGCTGAATCCTGCTGGCCCAAAGATGTGGGAATTGTTGCACTGGAAATATATTTTCCCTCTCAGTATGTTGACCAGACAGAGCTGGAGAAATATGATGGTGTGAATGTTGGCAAATACACCATTGGGCTAGGCCAGTCAAAGATGGGATTCTGCTCTGACCGGGAGGATATAAATTCTCTCTGTTTGACTGTGGTTCAGAAGCTCATGGAGAGGAACAGCCTTTCCTATGATTGTATCGGGAGATTAGAAGTTGGAACGGAGACAATAATTGATAAATCAAAATCTGTAAAGACTGTCCTGATGCAACTTTTTGAAGAATCTGGTAATATGGATGTAGAAGGAATTGATACCATGAATGCATGCTATGGAGGCACTGCTGCTCTCTTTAATGCTATTAATTGGATTGAGTCCAGTTCTTGGGATGGTAAGTTCAGGGTATTTTCTTGAAAAGTTGTCAGTCTCTATTTTTGAATAACCTGCCTTGCGATTACAGTGTTTGTGCTTAACCATATAAAACTTTTCCTGTAAATCTTGGTGGCTGCTGGGATTGAAGAGCCCCTTAATCCTGGAGTTTGAAGGATTGAAGAATCCCTTAATCCTCTATAACCAAAGTCTAAAAATTGCTGATGGATATTAAAATGTGCTAGACTTTTGGCTACTTTTCATACTTATTTCTGTGTTTTTCACAGGGCGTTATGCAATTGTTGTTGCTGGAGACATAGCTGTGTATGCTACTGGAAATGCCAGGCCAACAGGTGGAGCTGGTGCTGTTGCTATGCTAGTTGGTCCAAATGCTCCCTTAATTTTTGAGAGAGGTTAGTCCTATGAGAAAACAAATACCGTTCAACCAGATACTGGATCCATTCTGAAGCCTGTCCCTTGTTTTTGTGGGTTGCTGGAGGGCTGGATTAACTCCCACTAATGTCAGAAATTGTACTTTGTCTCCTCTTGCTCTGGGCTAACTTGGCCAAATCCTGTTACAGGAGGGAGCAAGAAACAACTAGAGATGCTTCTATCTAGTTTGTTCCTTGGGGATTCTCCAATAAACTTGATAAAGTGGACTAGAGCTGAATAACACAGCGCTCTACTTTCAAGGTGAAATAATGAAAATATTTTTTTACTGGTGTTTGTCATGCTCAGTCCTGCTGTACTTGAGTAACAGATGATTGAGAAATGTGTGAAACCTTACTTTAAAGGGCCCGAAGTGCTAAGAAAACATGCTTGCCTGAGGCCAAATATTACTTGTTTTCCATGTGTTAAACAATGTGTTCAAACTGACTCAAAGTAGCTGAATTAAAGTAATTTTCAACTTCTGTCAATTCCTTTCCATCAGGATTGCGTGGAACCCACATGCAGCATGTGTATGACTTCTATAAACCAGATATGGCCTCTGAATATCCTGTAGTTGATGGTAAACTATCTATACAGTGCTACCTCAGTGCATTAGATCGCTGCTATACTGTCTATCGCAACAAAATCCACACCCAGTGGCAAAAGGGTATGTAGCATCACATGATATTGCAAGATCTAGCAAATAATGGAATGTGTAGCTACACAGACAACGTATTTTCAAGTTTTAGCATCTAATCTAAAGATTAGTATGTGGTCTCTTTCTTTGTGTTTGTGCGTTCTGAGACAATTGAAATGCTTGCACTCTCACATAAAGAAATGTCTTATTTCTGTCTGATATGGCTACGTACCTAATAGTCAATAAGCAGTAGTCTCTACAAGCTTTTGTTGGTGTAATATATGTAATGTATAATATCTTAAGTGTGTCATTCGCTCCTCTACCAAGGCTCTTAAGATACTGAGGTTAATATTTACATGTTCTATAAGTACTGATTTTATTATTATTTTTTTTACCCTCATGTTTAGTAGTTGCTTCACCTATATTAGGGAAGTATAGGTTTGAAGATTAGGTAGTTAGATAATTTCTTATTTCAAAATGCTGGGTAGAAATACTGAGATTCTGTTAAGTTTATAACTTTCTTCTAGAAGAAAAAGGGCAACCATTGCTAGCTGGTACACAAGATCAGTAAGATACTAATTTTTAAGTAGAAGTAGCAGCAGTGTGTTAAATGAACTTGGCAGCAATAGTTAGTCTTACAGTTGTCTTTTACATGCTAATATGTTATAATGACTGGTATCTTGCCACAACTCTGTTTTATTTTAATACTTGAAGTGGGTACTAAATATAAATTGTAACACAACATTTCTGTCACTTCCAGAGGGGACAGACAGACATTTCACCTTGAATGACTTTGGATTCATGATCTTTCATTCTCCCTACTGTAAACTGGTACAGAAATCTGTGGCTAGACTATTGCTGAATGACTTTCTCTGTGACCAGAACTTAGAAAAAGCAAACGGTGTTTTCAGTGGTTTGGAAGCTTTCAGGTGAGAATGGCTGCTGTCTTCTTTATTCAGATAGTCTTAATTTGGTAAACATCCACGGTGTTTTTCCATGCTGCCACTTGAGTAATTGTTTCTGAACCTTTTTTTAATAGGGATGTAAAACTTGAAGATACATATTTTGACAGAGATGTGGAAAAAGCTTTTATGAAAGCCAGTACAGAGCTCTTCAATCAGAAAACCAAAGCTTCGTTACTCATATCCAATCAGAATGGAAATATGTATACCCCTTCAGTCTATGGTTGCCTTGCCTCTCTTCTAGCCCAGTAAGCATAAAATTGGAGAAAGTCATAGCTTTTTATAGTAAGCGCATAAAAAGTTTGTTTCAGAAGGCATTTTGTAAAAGCACCATCTAGAAAATCTTTTCTTACTAGATTGCCTTAAGTAGCAAGACTAAAGTTAGAAAATCATTCTGCATACACGATTGGGTCAAGTAACAAGCAAATTCAAAATTTTTGTGTCAGAAGCTCATCTGAAACAGCAGCTTAATGCCTTCCAAAGCAGAATCTTATTTGTAAGGTGGTGTATCTTTTCCCAGCCTCATCACACACATGCACACACCCCCAAACATTCCAGTGGAAAAGAGAATCTGGATGTCTTCTCTGTTTCACTGTAATCATAAAATGGTTTGGGTTGGAAGGGACCTTAAAGATCATTTACTTCCAAATCCCCTGCCATGGGCAGGGACACCTCCCACAAGACCAGGTTGCTCAAAGCCCCATCCAGCCTGGTCTTGAACCCCTCCAGGGATGGGGCATCCACAGCTTGTCTGGCCAATGTGTTCCAGTGTTTCACCACCCTCACAGTAAAGAATTTCTTACTAATGTCTAATTTAAATCATTCCTCTTTCAATTTAAAACCATTACCCCATGTCCTATCACTACACTCCCTGATAAAGAGTCCCTTCCCATTTTTCCTGTAGGGCCCCCTTTAGGTACTGGAAGGCCGCTATAAGGTCTCCCCAGAGCCTTCTCTTCTCCAGGCTGAACAACCCCAAACTCTCAGCCTGTCCTCGCAGGGGAGGTGCCCCAGCCCTCTGATCATCTTCATGGCCCTCCTCTGGACCCACTCAATCAGATCAATCTCTCTTATGCTGGGGACCCCAGAGCTGGATGCAGTACTCCAGGTGAAGTCTCATGAGAGCAGAGTAGAGGGGGAAAATCCCCTCCCTCGACCTGCTGGCCACACTTCTTTTGATGCAGCCCAGCTTGTGGTTGGCTTTCTGGGCTGCGAGCTCATGTTGAGTTTCTCATCAACCAACGCCCCCAAGTCCTTCTCTGCAGGGCTGCTCTCAATTCACTCATTGCCCAGCAATAATAAGCAAAGTCAAATTAAATTATTATTTACTTAACGAATTGTTGCTGTCAAACCACTCCTCTTAAGTCTTTTTTTTCTTTATTGTGACTAAGATGTGATGGTTCATTTTAGGCTTCAGGTCACTTAAGAATGAAATCTGGCTGCCTTGTAGATAATCATATTCTGGGGATTTCTTTGTTCTCTTTTGCTTAGGTAGCTTTGAAAAACCTCATGTAACTAGTGTTTGAAATACTGTTTTTAAAAAATCAGCATTTATATGTTTAGCACACTAAATGTGTATTGTAGTCAATATAATTATGCTGGCTGCTTTTTCTAAGCTAACTATGCTTATTAACTATTTAAAATTGGCACCTCAGCTTAATTCTCACTTTAAACAACTGTTGCTTTATTTGTAGGTACTCAGCAGAGCAGCTTGCAGGACAGAGAATTAGTGTGTTCTCATATGGCTCTGGTTTTGCTGCTACGCTGTATTCCATCAGAGTTACACAGGATGCCACTCCTGGTGAGTGAAAGGAAGAGATGTTAATTAACTCCCTTGCACAGCTCACCTGTAAATTCTTTGTTATGCCCACCAGCATAAATAAACCTGCAAAACAATGCTTAAGGACAGTAGTGTTAAACTGAAGATGTTCAAGCTCCAGGGAGTGTTTCAAGTGTGTCTGAGCAAATAAACAATGTTCTTAAAATGCTTTTTAAGCATTTTGCTTGAGTAATTGGGAATATTTTTAAATGACTAAAACTCTAGCTTCTCTAATACAAAATATTTTGAATGGGCTTGAAATGCTAACATGCTAGTGTGCGGTTCTCAGTACTGGTGCTACCTTACTTGATGGTTTTATGTTGTAGGTTCTGCGCTGAACAAAATAACTGCCAGCCTTTGTGATCTTAAAACAAGACTTGACTCAAGAAAATGCATTGCACCTGATGTCTTTGCTGAAAGCATGAAGATTAGACAGGAAACACATAATTTGGGTAAAAGCATCATAAATACAAATAATTCCTAGTCCTACAGCAAAATATTCAGTTTAATTTGCATGATTGAATCATTAAAGTGTAGAATAAAGGAAATATTAAACTTTTGAATAGCTTATGAAGTGCTTTTCTGTAGCTTATGTTTGTTGGCCCAGTATGGTTGAAAAGAAAATGCAGACTTGGTTTTCCTCTCTTATTACTTCCAAACTGCAAAGGCCTGTGTTGTATAAAACTCTCACCAGGAACCAACTAACAGTATGTTGTTGGCTTTTTTACAGCCAACTATATTCCACAGTCTTCAGTAGAAGATCTCTTTGAAGGAACATGGTACCTTGTGCATGTGGATGAAAAACACAGAAGAACTTATGCACGGCGCCCACTCATGGGTGATGGACCTCTGGAGGCAGGAGTTGAAGTTGTTCACCCAGGCATTGTTCATGAGGTGAACACTCAGCACTCTTTTTAGTTTGATATAAATGGTGGAACAGTTTGTGTTTGCCTTAGCATGTGTGCATATGTTAAAAGAGGAAGTGGTTTAGCAAGTTATATCAAGTATTTCAAAAATGTAACATTTAGCCAGAAGCAAAATAAAGAGCATAGGATTTTAAGAAAATATATTTCATAACAAGAACAAAACTGCACAAGAATGAAACAGCAAATCGGCTCTTTTCACATAATCATTTTGCATGAAGTATGACAGATTTGAATGACTTAAGACTGAGCTGTCCAGTGGAGCATGAATGTTTGAGAGTTGGACCTAGCTATGAAGTGTTAATGTTTGTGACTTAGAAAACCATATTTAATGCTTTGTTTTGTTTTTTTCCCCGCCTTAGCAGATTCCAAGCCCTGCTAAGAAAGTGCTGAGAATCCCTGCAACAACAGAATGTGAAGGTGTTACTGTTGCCATTTCCAATGGGGAGCATTAAGATACTTCTGTGAGGTGGGGAATGAAGAAAGGTGTGAGGGTAGGGCGAGAGAGAGAAAAAGGATTGCAGTAGTACTGAAGTTTCAGTGTATAGTAATACTTAATTGGAGCATGGAAAAAATATTTAAACTTCTTGAAAAGACTTGCCATATTATAGTGTGCTGATAGTATTTTCAGAACACTAAAATTATTAATATATTGGACATGGAGGAACTTGCCGGGGGCTTTGTGGATTCCTTAACATGTCTGAATTTAATTGCTGCATAGTAGCTGTAATCTATTACAAGGTGTTTGTACATGGAAAAAGCAAGACTTTTTTTTTTTTCTTCTATGTGAAATGACTTGAAACCTACACTGTTAACTTTTCTATTTGTACTCAAAAGTGGGTGGCAAAATAGCCCAAGCTTTTAATGCTGGGGTTCTCAGTGCCTTGACAGTAACCAGTCAATCTTCTGAATACTGCGCTTGTCTTTCCCTTTATGGCCTTCCATTTCTTCTCCCAATTTACCTCCTATCACACCATTGCTTTGGGAAAGGTATAGAACCAAGTAACATTTATTACTGGAATAGAATCTCTCTCCTCTGTCAAAATGACTGTATCAAGAATGGCTAGAGTGACAGGTGTGTTTTTTCCAAGAAACTCTGACCTACTGCATTAGTTACTATGTAAATTTTCCTAACATCCATATTACCTGCTTCATACCTGCATTATAAATCAAGGCAGCCTGGGAGGAAAGAGGAACAAGGAGGGAGGTGTAGTAGTTTTCTCTTCTAAAGAACAAAAAGGGTATATTTCTTGGGTTCATTGATTTGGCACCTTTCAGGATTGTTTAACTGTAATCAAAGTATTTAAGGCAGCAGAATTTTCAAATAAAGCTTCTGGATATTATGGAGCTGTTTAAATTGGCAAACTAAGGGAGGGAGAAAGATAACTGTCTGGAACTCTGGACTCGCTATTGATATAATACATTTCTAAGACTTATTTCTAACTTTGAATTTGGCTTGTACTTAGAGTTCCTTCTCACTATTGGTAATGTTGTAGGAGTGGGGTCTTTCCCCCCATCCCCCAAATGCAAGCTTAAAGCTATCCATTTTGCAAGTGGTATATATACAATGCAAATGGGGCATCTTTTCTGGTAGTTTTTTTTAAGCTCAGATTAGAAATGAACTATGACATGAGCCTTGTAAGCTAGTAATATATATTTAGATTGAACTAATGTACAGAATGAAGTTTTGTTGAATTTTATTTCTTTGCTAATTCTACAAAGCTATATTATCTAATATAAAGTAGCAAAAATGATTTGTCAAATTACAGTTTTTTGTGTACAATTAAGTGCTTGTATTACGTCACTAGGATTTGAGAACGCTGTTGCTCACTTATTTGTGTTTGTACAGTCAACTCTTTTTGTAAAGTAGTTGTTTATTATAAATTGATGAATACTAATCAGTTTGTTCTGCTGAAAATGATGGAGCAATGATGCATGAAGATAGTGTTTGCAAGTATGTTTTTAGGTTGCTCTTGTGAAACTTATATTTGTATCAGGAAAAAAAGGATATATCCATGGAACAAAGTCCATTGCTGGTGGTGGACAAGCCAAGAAGTGAGCTACTGGTACAAAAAATTAACCACAGGGACCTCACTTTCTGTGAGGCAGATACTTTATTAAAATAAAGTTTGAGATACTTGAAACCTGTTAAAGTAGTGCTGATTTGTTTTTTCAGGATGCATTTTTCCTTAACAGGGAAGAGGGAACTGTCCTTGTAAAAACCTAGAGTTGTGGGTTCACAATATGTTTGGACCTTCTGGATCTTTCTTCTAAATACCATTCCATTACAAAAGTGGAAAGAAAGGGTTGCTTAGGCTGGTGGGAAACTCTTATTTCATTAGTGTGTTTCAAGATAACTTTGAACAGTTGCCATCTGAAAACACTGTAGTGGAGGAATTAATTCCCAACTTATGAACTACAATTCATCTTATTACTGTCTTACGAAAGATGGTATTGTTTTATCCCCTTCTCACAAAAAAAATTTGAAAGGGGATTGGTTCTTGCTTTGTACTTACCTGAGACTCACTGAGTCCAGATTCCCAGGGGGGCTTTTCAGAGTAATTCTGTTGCTCACATATTAATTATTCCTTTCAAAGTTAACCGATCATCTCATCAGTCTCCATAATAGATAAGGCATCCCTGCTCTTAAATTTGCAAGCACCAGCTGTACCTCTCCAAACCTTGTATTGGTTTACTTGCCTTAACTAAAATATAGGCTCTTCCTATTAGCTTAGGCATTTCAACTGTGCCTGTTCAGAGAAGGACAGCTACTGTACTCTTCTACTGTTTGTATTGGAGCTGATGATATTGAAAATTAAAGCATATAATACCTGAATAAAACTGAAGGTAGGAGTATCCACATCTTGATACGCAGAACAATTGGAAGTGTCAGGCCATCCAACTTTTAACTTGCAGTGGTCAAGAGTATCAAAATCAGCTTTGTGCTGGCAGAAGTAGTATGGCAGAAGGTAGTACAAGCCTGTAATGCTCAGTATATAAGTAAATTTTGTTACTGATTGTATTCAACTTACTTTAATATCTAGTGTTAAAGAAAGAATTTAAAACTACATGAGTTTTGGAGCGCAAAGGGAATCTAAGCAGTTCTAGACTGTCAGAATTGTACAAGTAATGGAAGGTGTTAGTAGATGATAGTAGCCTATCTATGCACTGGACACTGCAACCACATGTGCAGGGTTAAAACAGCATATCCTAACTTGCCTTTCTGAATTGTGACAAATCAGGAACAATGGTCAACAACAACATTGCTGTCTCTTTAAAGAAAATTTAAAAATAAAGGCTCCAGTATACATCTTACCATATTTAATTTGCTAAAGAAGTTTTGGAGAAGAATTTGCAGTTGTTTAGGTTGTCTGGTTTCTGCTTAAATTTAATTCCTAGCAAAAACTGTCCTGGTTTGCAGTGGTAAAGTTGTATCAAGCAAAGGTAAAACTTTTCAAGAAACTCTTATAGGCTTGCACTGAGAATCTCCTAAGCATGTTAAATGCAATACTATTTGATTTCTAATAAAGATCATATCCACAAATGGTAACTTACCTGCTGAGTTCTTGCAATGGCTATACTAAGTTTCTGAACCAAGGGGCAAACATTTGAGTGCTTGTGTGACTTGAGAAATGCAAATGAGATAAGGCATTTTTGGTTTCTTTAAAAATTGCAAAAAAAGGAACACTAAAACTTGTAAAAAGTTAATAAAACACTTTGTTAAATGTGCAGAGTAGAAAGCTTGCAGTGTGATTTATAAAACAACATAGCTTGGATGTGTGCTTCACAGCAACAGACATCATCTACCTGGACTTATGCAAAGTGTTCGATGCTGTCCCACATGACATCCTGGTCTCAAAATTGGAAACTCATGGATTTGATGGATGGACCACTTGGTGGATAAGGAGCTGGCTGGATGGCCGCACCCAAAGGGTGGCAGTCAATGGCTCAATGTCCAGGTGGCGGCCAGTAACGAGTGGTGTTCCGCAGGGGTCGGTACTGGGAACAGTACTATTTAACATCTTTGTCGGTGACATGGACAGGGGGATAGAGTGCACCATCAGCAAGTTTGCCAATGACACCAAGCTTGGTGGCGCAGTTGACACGCTGGAGGGAAGGGATGCCATCCAGAGGGACCTGGACAGGCTGGAGAGGTGGGCTTGTGCAAATTGCATGAGGTTCAACCAAGCCAAGTGCAGGGTCCTGCACCTGGGATGTGGCAACCCCAGGCACAAATACAGGTTGGGTGGAGAGTGGCTGGAGAGCGGCCCTGAGGAGAGGGACTTGGGAGTGCTTATGGATGAGAGGCTCAACATGAGCCGGCAATGCGTGCTGGCAGCCCAGAGAGCCAACCGTGTCCTGGGCTGCATCAGGAGAAGTGTGGCCAGCAGGTTGAGGGAGGTGATTCTGCCCCTCTACTCTGCGCTCATGAGACCCCACCTGGAGTATTGTGTCCAGCTTTGGAGTCCTCAACACAGAAGGACATGGACCTGTTGGAATGGGTCCAGTGGAGGGCCACGAGGATGATCAGAGGGATGGAGCACCTCTCCTATGAAGACAGGCTGAGAGAGCTGGGGTTGTTCAGCCTGGAGAAGAGAAGGCTCCGGGGAGACCTTATAACTGCCTATCAATACCTGAAGGGAGCCTACAGAAGAGCTGGAGATGGACTCTTTGTCAGGAAGTGTAGTGACAGGACAAGGGGTAATGGTTTCAAATTGGAAGAGATTTAGATTAGATATCAGGAAGAAATTTTTTACTATGAGGGTGGTGAGCCACTGGAACAGGTTGCCCAGGGAAGTTGTGGATGCCCCATCCCTGGAAGTGTTCAAGGCCAGGCTAGATGGGGCTTTGAGTGACCTGCTCTAGCGGGAGGTGTCCCTGCCCATGGTAGGGGGTTTGGAACTTGATGATCTTTAAGGTCCCTTCCAACTCTAACCATTCTATGATTCTATGATCCTACTGTAAGAACGGATTCCTCTCGTCAAGTCTTGTTCTTTAGGGTCTGGATGGGACATGATAGGAACACATTTAAGAATACTTGTCTTCTATACTTGATGCAAAATAATGCTGTAGACCCCTGTTACTGAGCTGTGTGTGTCTTCCCTGGTTAGAGTGAATGTGGTGGTCTGTGATTGCCAGATCGTCCAGAATATTTTTTCATTTCAGTTTCTTCCTTTTTGAGTGTACCTACCTGTGAAATGTGTTCACCTGATTGGTGTTAATACCTTTAACCGTTCTGTTTGTCCTTGTATAACCGTGGGCTTAGGAGAAGCAGGACGGTAGGTATTTAGTTTCTATTTCTTGCAAAAACCCCCTAACGAAACCAGTTTTTGTTGCTGGCCACATGGTGCTGAGCGGGAGGGGTCTGTGGGGCGCATGCGTGGAGTCGGGGGTCATCCTGGGGGCGAGCCGAGAAAAACTACTTTACCCACCGACCACCGGGTGGGAGTCAAAGAAGATTCCAGAAGGTGAGGAGGGCATGGCCAAAGAAGACACGCCCATCCCTGGAGATCATTAGCATAGGCCAACCTTTTCTATGAATATGTATTAGCAGAAGAAATGTAAACCAAAAACGGGACCTGCACGTGGTGTGTCTTGGCTGAGCAGAGACTCCCGGTGCACTCAGCGCTGTTTGCTTGTCTTTAATCATTTAATAAATTGTAAACTTTAATTGGAATCCTGTTTGAGGCTAAATCATTTATCACAATTGGGGGCTTGTCCGGGATGGTCTTGGTTCCTGAATTCTGACTTGATCTAGGGGGGGCGCCCCACCGTTTTGGTGGCTCCTGGTCAGGTCAGGTTGGGACTAACGCCATCCTGAACCTGAGTAGGGACAAGCAAAGAATTTAATGGTTTTTTGAGCTCCCTTGCCGGCTGCAGCAGTTTATTTTGCCCGTAATTCTGTGCGCGAAGATCCGAACGAAGACAACAGAGTCATAAGTATTTAAAAGCGTATACCGTTCGATTGAGTGGGATTCGCCTGCCTGTGTGTGTAAGAGTGTGATTGAGACAGAACCTGGTTCCGAAGCGATTGTGGAGGTCTTCTAACTGCGGTTCCAATCTCCCGCGAGGGACTTGGCCGGTGCAGGACCGAAGCGATTCCTATAGGATTTGTGGGTGGGTGATAGGTCCTAAACCCCCTGCAAGACACTCTTACCGGTAACCAAGGGCTGTAGGATTTGCCACAGTAAAATTCCTAGATGGGTCAGACAAAATCGAGAACCCAGGACCAGGAGGAAGGGAGCAAATTACCAGACATAAATAATGATTAGGAATTGGAATGAAAGGGGCCCCAGAAAAGGAAAAAGTAAATTAAAATTGGTTCAATATTGTATGATTGAATGGCCGAAGGAACTTTTAAAACCACGTTTTTTGGGCCTGTTTTTGGATCTTTTGAAGACTGATTTGTCAGGCCTTAAGTATATATGTTAATTCAAAGGAACCTTTTAGTCAGGAGGAAAGTGATTATGCAGAATTATGGATCAGGACTTCACATCCTTTTCCAGCCTCAATATTTGCATTAAAAACACATGAAAAGTTTGAGGAAGAGAAAAAGGAAAAAGGAAAGGAAAAAGATGATCAATGGGAGCCACTGGATTACCTACCACCTCCAGATTCTAACAATCCACCTCCAGCGGCAGCTCCCCCTCCGGTGGCCGTAGCACCTCCACCAGTGCCACCGTTGTCCCTGCCCCCACCACCAACAGCACCGGAATTAGATCGACCTCCAGCTGCATGTACGAGAAGTAGGACTGCCGCATCTGAGGGAGCTTCTCTATATCCCTTACGAGAGGTACCCCTCGGAGGCAATCAGGGAGGCATCGGGTTTGTGGCAGTCTCATTAAATACCACCGATGTAAGGAATTTTAAGAAAGAAAAGGGGACCTTATTAGATGATCCCCTTGGAGTAGCTGAAAAACTAGACCAATTCCTAGGCCCCAATACTTATACCTGGGAAGAAATACAATCCATTTTGGGGATCTTATTTACTGCTGAGGAAAAGGGAATGATTAGACAAGCTGGAATGAGAATTTGGGAAAGACAGAATCAGGCAGGACCCCCGGGAGATCAAAAATGGCCAAATGTGGATCCCCACTGGGATCATCAACAACCCCCAGAAAGATAAGACTCCATCTGAAGAGAAAAGGGAAAAAAGAATAGAGCAGACACCCTGGGGACAGCCTTATAGAGAGAAATCCACAATACCTGTCTGTTACTACTGCAACAAGAGGGGACATGTTCAGAGTAACTGCCGTAAGCGAGAACAAGATGAGAAAATGTTCCAAGAAGAATAGGGGTGTCAGGGGCTATATCTTCTGGGGACTTCAACATCAACAGAGCCCTTGATAAAATTATTAATTGGTCCCCATAAAGAGGAAGTTTTATTTTTAGTAGATACAGGAGCCGAAAAATCAACCATTCAAAAACTTCCACAAGGAATAGAAGAAGGGAAGAGTTATATATCAGTAGTAGGGGCAAAAGGAGAGCCTTTTAAAGTACCTATCTTAAAAGATGTAGAAGTAGAAACAGAAAAGAAAATTTGTCTTAATGATTTACTTTTGCTCCCTGAAGCGGAATACAATTTATTAGGAAGGGACTTGATTTTGAAATTAAACCTGAGCATTCAGAGTCAGGGGGACAAATTGCAGATTAAATTATATACTTTAACACAGGAGGATGAAGAAGCTATTAACCCCTCGGTGTGGTATAAAGAAGGGGAAACTGGAAAGATAAAAATGGGCCCCATAAGCCTTCAAATAATAGATCCACATCGCCCAATTAGAATCAAGCAATACCCTATACCCATGGAGGGTCGAAAAGGATTAAAACCTGTAGTTGACAGACTTGTAGAAAAAGGAACTTTGGAACCATGTATGTCACCTCATAATACACCCATCCTCCCTGTAAAGAAACCGGATGGGTCATACCGAATGGTGCAGGACTTAAGAGCTGTAAATCAGCGAACGATCACTAAATTCCCTGTGGTGGCAAATTCTTATACTTTACTGAGTCATATTTCTCCCAGGCATACTTGGTATAGTGTAATAGATTTAAAAGACGCTTTTTGGGCCTGTCCCCTGGACTAGGGATCCAGAGATTATTTTGCTTTCGAGTGGGAGGACCCCGAAACGGGACGAAAACAGCAATTAAGATGGATGGTATTACCACAGGGGTTTACAGAGTCACCGAATTTATTTGGGCAAACTTTAGAGAAAATCTTACAGGATTTCACATTACCCAAGGAGGTAAAATTATTACAGTATGTAGACGATTTATCAGTGGCAGGAGAAACTGAAGAGGGAACCCGAAAAGTCACCATTAAATTGTTAAATTTTCTAGCAGAAAAGGGATTGAAGGTGTCCCGATCAAAGCTACAGTTTGTAGAACAAGAAGTAAAATATTTAGGACATTGGCTGAGTAAGGGAAGGAAGAAGCTAGATCCCGACGGGATATCTGGGATTCTATCCTTGAGACCCCCACAAACTAAAAAGGAGATTCGGCAAATATTGGGATTATTAGGATACTGTAGACCATGGCTTGAAAATTATAGTGAAAAGGTAAAATTCCTATATGAAAAATTAACTAGTAACCAACTTAAGTGGTTTGCAGAGGATGACCAGAAATTCGAGGAAATAAAAAAGGCATTAATAGAAGCACCTGTATTGAGCCTCCCAGATCTAGAAAAACCTTTCTATCTTTTTGTGAATACATCAAACCAGACAGAACAGGGAGTTCTTACCCAAGACTGGGCAGGAATCAAAAAACCTGTGGGGTATTGTTCTAAGTTACTTGATCCAGTAAGTAGAGGATGGCCTGCTTGTCTCCAAGCTTTAGTTGCTGCAGCATTATTGATAGAGGAAGTTCGGAAAATTACCTTCAGTGCTCCTTTAAAGGTGTATACCCCACACAATGTCAGAAATGTTTTACAACAGAAGGCGGAAAAGTGGTTAACGGACAGCCGGATCCTAAAGTATGAGGCAATACTAATAGACTCCCCTGACTTAGAACTGAGGGTGACTTCTGCTCAGAGTCCAGCACAATTTTTGTTTGGAGAGCCATCGGAGGAAGTACAGCATAATTGTTTAGAGGTAATTGAGACTCAGACTAAGGTGAGGCCAGATTTAAGAGATACCGAGTTGGAAAATGGAGAAGTGTTGTTTATAGATGGCTCCTCACGAGTGGTGGAAGGGAAGAGAAAATCGGGATATGCAATAATTAATAAGAATCTAGAACTTGTGGAATCAGGACCTCTGAGTCCATCATGGTCAGCTCAAGCTTGTGAGCTGTACGCCCTCTGTAGGGCCCTGGAATTATTAAAAGGAAAAAGCGGGACTATATTTACGGATTCTAAATACGGGTACGGAGTGGTCCACACTTTTGGAAAAATTTGGGAAGAAAGAGGTTTAATTAATACTCAAGGGAGGAATCTAATACATCGAGAATTAATGAAAAGTGAAAATGAAGTGAAAACTTTAAAGGCGTTAAGTGATCATTTCCTTAAACAATTCAGCTGTATTGGGATTTTTGAAATAGCCAAGCAAATTACACAAGGATGCTTTGTAGGTAGCTAGGGTCCGGCGGCCGGAAGATATCGCACTGTACGAAAAGGTAGGACCCCTCTCCAGGTAGCCAATAGTGTCCAGCTCATGATGTAAGCAGACGGAAATGACATTGTAAACCAAAAGCTATAAAATGCCACACCTTTTGCCAATAAGCGCCATTTGCCGTCCACCACATTGGTGTTGGCGAGCTGATGGACCGAGCGGCCTGGGGGTGGCCGCCGTGCCGTTCCTGAACCAGGTCGCCACGCCTACTACAGGCAACAAGTGGTGCCGAAACCCGGGAATCGTCGCCTGGATACGGGTGAACGGCGGCCGGAGCGGCGGGACCAGCCCGGCGGGGGAGGTCGGGGGAGGACACTCCTGGACCAGGACCAACAAGGAGGATGGAAGCCCTTGTGAAGGTCGTATCCCAATTACATA
>JAHSPS010066622.1:28455-43641 GCA_033628365.1 Calidris temminckii
GAGGAGGGGGGCGTGTGCGAGGGGCGGGAAGCCAACCAGAGCGGTCATCTGAAAAAATGCCCGTATAGGACAAATACCCTGCCGGGCAGAGGGCGGGGCGAGCCGAGAGGGAGGGAAGGGCCCGCCCGCAAGGGAAGTGGGCGGGGCCGGAGCTCAACAAAACTGCGCTGGGATCCGGAAGTAACCAGTCAGTCGAGCTCCGACTCCGAGTCGGACACCTCCTGGGACGAGTGGCTCGCATTTAATTTAAGCTCAGAGGAGGAGGAGGAGGAGGAGATGAGGATAGACAGAGTCAAAAGCCAAAATATCCCCATCTGCAATAGAAAGGAACCGCGAAGGGGAAAAATTCCCCTCACGGATTGGAAAAAGATAAAAATCGCATGCGCCGACTGGGCCCCATCAGCCACGCTAGCATTCCCAGTCCGGGTGACGGACGGGGGACAAAGGGTCCACTCGCCAATAAATCCTAAGGATATACAAGCGATTGTTAAAGCAATCGCAGACAAAGGGCTTAATTCTGCCATGGTTTCCACCCTCATAGATGGAGTTTTTGGGGGAGATGACATGCTCCCGTTTGATATAAAACAGACTTGTAGATTAATCTTTGATGGAGCAGGGATGATTGTTTTTAAACAAGAATGGGAAGACAACTGTACAAAGCAACTAGCCCAAGTAACCGGGGCGGACCATCCGCTACACGGCTCCAGCCTGCAGCGACTGATGGGTACAGACCCAACAATGATCACCCCCCAGGCGCAAGCCCAGAACTTGCGAGCCCATGAAGTTATGACAACTACACGAGCGGCCAGAGAAGCTATTCGTGTAGCCTCTAGAATCATTGCCAAGCCATCACCATGGTCCACGATAAAGCAAAACGAAAGTGAGAGCTTTACGCAATTTGTGGACCGCCTCCAGGCAGCGGTCGACTCCTCAACCCTGCCTGCAGAAGCAAAAGGCCCAGTTGTCGCAGACTGCTTACGTCAGCAGTGCAATTCGAAAACAAAAGAAATCTTACGATCACTGCCAGTGGGGTCAAGTCTCGCAGACATGATTAAGCATGTCGTGAATGAAGAGCATCTAGCCCCGATTCAAATGGCTGTTCGCACTGCAATAGCTAACGTAATGGCATGTTTTAAATGTGGTCACGTGGGCCACGTTGTGGCAAAATGCCCTCGGTTGGGGGACCTGCCAGCAGCGCCCCCCCCACGCCAGAATCGATCTAGAGGGCCGTGTTGGGCTTGTGGAAAAAAGGGGTATTTTGCCAAGGACTGCAGAACTAAATTTCAGGGAAACGGGAGGGGAAGAGGGCACCCGGGCCGCACACAGCTTTCTCCCATTTGGGATGTGAGGCGGCCCAGCTACACCAACCCCAGTTGGGGCGAGGTGCCTTCGAACCCATTGCCCCCTCGAGAAGCGACCAATTATATGGCCCAACCAATAATCCAACCGAATCAGCCCCTATCTCAGGAACAGCAAGGACCACCCCCTGCGAGCGAGACCCCTGGGTGGCCCTGGCAGTAAAGTGTGACAACCCGCCAGTAGTGTGGGGGATCTGTTCTCTCTATAATATCCCTAATGGCAATCACCATTAAAGTCCCCTTTTTGATTGATACTGGAGCAGATGTTACAGTTCTCCCTGAGACGCACTGGCCCCCATGCTGGAAATTAGAAGATGCCCCCATGGTGGGTGGAGTTGGGGGATTAACCCGAGCTCGGAAAAGCGCTCAATTAGTAGCAATCGCTCTTTACACAAAAGAGGGATCAGAGAAAACTATCAGCCTTTTCCCGTATGTCATGTCAGGAGTCCCACCACTGTTGGGAAGGGATGCTCTAGCCCTATTACAAGCCAGGGTGACAAATTTACCTTAAGGGCCACTGCTGTACACCCACTCCCACCGATTAAACTGACGTGGAAATCATCCGACCCAGTGTGGGTCGAGCAGTGGCCCCTGTCAAAGCCTCGAATGGACGCTCTTCTTGAGCTAGTCGACCGCGAGCTACAACGAGGTCATATAGAGCCTTCTACTAGCCCATGGAACACCCCGGTTTTTGTAATACCCAAGCGGACGGGTGAGGGGTTTCGTCTCCTCCATGACCTACGTGAAGTAAACAAAAGAATCCAACCAATGGGTCCTGTCCAAATGCTGTTGCCTATGAACTCTATGATACCAGAAGGACAACCTTGTGCTGTCCTCGATATTAAAGACTGTTTCTTTTCAATACCCCTGCATGAAGAGGATAAGGAGCGGTTTGCCTTTTCTGTTGTGTTCCCAAATAGCCAACTCCCCAACTTACGCTTCCAGTGGAAAGTGCTGCCTAAAGGAATGATTAACTCGCCTACTATCTGTCAAATTACAGTGGGTCGGGCATTGATACCGGTTCGACGCGATAACCCGACTGCGACTATCATTCAATATATGGATGATATTTTGATTGCAGCGCCGTCAGGGAGTCAAGTGGACCAGCTGGTGACGACAGTCTCAGAAACTCTACAGACGAACGGGTTCGAAATCGCGAGCGCAAAAATCAAAAGAGGACCACGTGTAAGTTTTTTGGGAATAGAAATCACAAGCTCCCATATAACCCCCCCCCCGAATGAAAATTCGTCGGGACATAGAAACACTCCACGATATGCAGCAATTAGTAGGGTCCTTGCAGTGGCTCCGCAATATCGTCCTAATCCCTCCAGAAACCATGGCCCCCCTGTACGATCTTTTAAAAGGAAAGAACCCGTGGGAACAACCCGTACACCCCGGTGGCGAGTGAAGATGACAGACCGACAAACATCCTGTCTGAGCCTGAGAGTCCTGCACTGACAGAAACTAAGCGATGGCAAAACAACCCCCGCAAAGGGGGGCTGCGATGCCTTTGTGTGATTCTGATTCTAAAGCTTGTCGCCATAGAGCAGGTAAAATCAAACCACTTTCACCACCAGCCATTTAAATGGTCCCTCCTTCGACCTGAGAACAACCACATTATCGCAACCCAAATAACGTCAGGTGCGCCAAGTTTTAATGCCCCTCTGTGTCAGCTTGTCCCGAGACCCCGATGTTGGGAATACCTAGGATTTTACATGTGTCCCAGCTCGAATCCTGGGAAAGGGTATTGTAACTACCCTGACCAATATTATTGTAGCCATTGGGGATGTGAGACCATAGCCCCAGCTTGGATGCCAGGCAGTGGTAGAGACAAATACCTGAAAGTCCAGTGGGGTCCATATGGGTGCAATTCACCACAAAAATGGCAAGGGCGCGGAAATTGTAAATACCTCTTCTTAAACGTTACCGAACCCCAAGAGGACAGTTGGTTACTTGGAAGAATTTGGGGAATAAGGTACACAGAGCCAGGGACAGACAAGGGTGGCCTAATCCTCATAAAAAAGGAGGTTGTCCCGAATGATCCACTGCCAGTAGGCCCCAACCAAGCAGTTGTTAATAAAGTGGTCCTGACAACCCCCCCGTCAGGACCACGTGACTGAAAAGGCCAACATCCAGAAAACATCAACAAAAAAACATACAACCACACTTGTAACAACAACAACAGAAAGACACACAACCACACCTGTAACAACACGCACTACCAAAATCCCTTACGGAGATCCTCTCTGGAAAATGATGCAGGCCAGCTACCAAGTATTGAACAAAACTAACCCTAACCTTACAGAACATTGCTGGTTGTGCTACGGAATAAAACCACCCTTTTATGAGGCTGTAGGAATAAGTGACACACCGACACAGGTAAATGGCACAAATCCGGCCCAGTGCATATGGAACACAGAGAAGCAAGGCATTACGTTAGCACAGGTAGTGGGAAGTGGCTTGTGTGTAGGCAAAGTCCCAAAGCACAGGGAACAACTGTGTGCTAGTAAGGTGCAATACAAAACCCCTGCAAAATGGTTGATACCAGCCGAAAATACCAAGTGGGTTTGTTCCAGTATCGGGGTTACACCTTGTCTATCGTTGGAAAAATTTGATAAATCCACAGAATATTGCGTCCAGGTATCCATAGTCCCTAAAATCTTTTACCATCCTGAGGACTTTGTCTACAACTCACACATTACCCCAGAACATCATCTGACAAAACGAGAACCCTTCACAGCACTGACGGTAGCTACTCTAATGATTATAGGAGGTGTGGGAGTAGGTACAGGAGTAGCATCCTTAGTGCAACAGAGTAAGGAATTCAGCGCCCTGAGGGTGGCAGTAGATGAGGACCTGGCAAGGATCGAACAATCAATAACAGCATTAGAACAATCAGTTAGATCATTATCTGAAGTAGTGTTACAAAACCGAAGAGGATTAGACCTGATGTTCTTTCAGCAAGGGGGAGTGTGCGCTGCACTAAGAGAAGAGTGTTGTGTGTATGCGGATCACACCGGAGTAGTGAGAGACACTATGGCCAAATTGCGAGAAGGACTAGAAAAACGGAATAAGGAACGAGAGGCACAACAAAGCTGGTATGAATCATGGTTTAGCCATTCACCATGGTTAACCACCCTGATATCTACCTTGACGGGGCCAGTCATAATGATCATGGTGGTGTTGATCTTCGGACCCTGCATACTAAATAAGCTCGTGGCGTTTGTCAGAAACCGACTGGAGAAGGTTAACATTATGTTGGTAGAACGCCGACAACTGCTTTAAGAATGTACTCACTCTGTGGTACCCCTAACTATCCCTACTAACCCCAAGTTATTCCCTTTTTTACCACTAATTACCCCCACCACCACCACCACCCTCCTAATTACCACCTGTCCACTGTGCCTTATGTCTTCTACTCAGGTCTATGATGTAAACTTTTCAAGACTGTTCTAGAGTATACAATTAACACTAGAAAAAGTTCTTGTTAAAAATACTATATTTTAACTAATTCAATTATGCATAGGGAGGGGGGAAATGTAGGTAGCTAGGGTCCGGCGGCCGGAAGATATCGCGCTGTACGAAAAGGTAGGACCCCTCTCCAGGTAGCCAATAGTGTCCAGCTCATGATGTAAGCAGACGGAAATGACATTGTAAACCAAAAGCTATAAAATGCCATACCTTTTGCCAATAAACGCCATTTGCCGTCCACCACATTGGTGTCTGCGAGCTGATGGACCGAGCGGCCTGGGGGTGGCCGCCATGCCGTTCCTGAACCAGGTCGCCACGCCTACTACAGGCAACAATGCTTAACTTGTCAAAAGGTAAACAAGAAAGTGTTTTGACAAGCAGCCACGGGAGGCAGAAAAACAGCTTATAGACCTTTTGAAAGAGTACAAGTCAATTTCACTGAATTGCCTAAGGTAGGGAGGATAAAATATTTATTAGTAATAGTAGATCATTTAACACAATGGGTAGAAGCTTATCCTGTAGTGCGAGCTACTGCACAGATGGTGGTAAAAAAATTTTGTTAAAACACTTGATACCTAGCTATGGGATAATCCAGTACATTGATTCTGATCAGGGCACACACTTTACATCTAAGATAATAAAATTATTACGTCAATCATTAGGTATTCAGTGGGAATACCACACTCCGTGGCACCCACAGAGCTCAGGGAAAGTAGAAAGAATGAATCAAACAATAAAACAACAATTGGTTAAATTAATGATTGAGACACAAATGCCTTGGACGAAATGCCTACCATTGGCACTTTTAAACATAAGAACTAAACCACACAGTGAGACTGGATTATCACCATATGAAATGCTATATGGCATGCCTTATTTTCAAGGAATGCTTTTGGGGAATAATGTAATTGAGGATCAAAGTATCCAAAAATATATAATTACCATTGGAAAAAGATTAAAAGAGTTAAGAGAAATTGGGATGGTGGCCCAAACACCACCTTTAGGATTTGCAATTCATCAGTTAGAACCAGGAGATAAGGTTCTAATAAAAACATGGAAAGAAGAAAATTTATCTCCCCTTTGGGAAGGACCTTTTCTTGTTTTATTAACTACAGAAACGGCTGTGAGAACTGCTGAAAAAGGATGGACGCACGTGTCGCGAGTGAAAGGTCCAGTGAAGGAGTGGAGAGTCACATCTGAGCCCGGAGAAACTAAGCTAACCATCAGACAAACATGAAAAGTCCTTCTTCAAATAATATAAGCTAAGTGGCTGTGGGAATTTTATCGTGACTACTCTTGTAAAAATTGGTGAATAGAGAGACTCCTAAGTGGGTACCTATTAGGAAAAACAATTTCTTAATAACAGGGATCAGTTAAGCATTATTCCCTAGAGATAGGAACAGGCTATCCACAGTATACACCAAATTTTGGGGACATAGCATACATACAAATCAGAAAAGGCCACCCCTTAGCATAAAAGAAGAGGGCAAGACCGGAGGGGGAACCGGTGTTGCGGCTTGAAAAGGTCTGCCGAGGGCTGCAACCCCTTCGGGCTGTGACCGCCCATCACTATGGCCCTGACCGGACCTCTTCTACTCCTGCTCGGGGTGAGTTCCTTGACTCTGGCTATGGAAAATAACTGCAGTCAATGTGTGGTATCTACTAGAAAGGGACGGGTAAGTTCCCAAACCTTGGTGTACCATGTATGTACACCTGTCTATGACTGTAATGGTCAGAAAATAGGAAACTGCATTTATAACCAAACCCAGTATGCTTTATGTAGAGAAGATAACAAGACCGTATGCTATGATCCAAAAGAACTCCCTTAAGGTTATAACCAATTTGAACACATCCCAGGTGGACGTCAATGTCAAATAAATCCTGATTATGTACCCAGTCAAACAGCGAGATATCAGTCAGCACACCTATGTGGAAGAAGGGGATGGTCTTGTGTATGTTGGGATACTGCAGGATGGGGATATGATAATCAGTGTGGAAGTTTACAAGCTTCCATCACAAGGGTGCAGCACAAACTGTTATTTAACTCATTTTATCACAAAATAGAAACAGGAGTAAAATATGAAATTCCCACAGTTGGTAAAAATTTATTTGTAAATCTTGCCGAAAACATTGCTAAGTCTTTAAATGTAACTAATTGTTATGTTTGTGGTGGAACAAATCAAGGTGAACGATGGCCATGGGAGGCTATGGAAAGCAACGTTAGTAATCCCCAAGTATGGAAAACAATGGAAAAGGGTAACAGGAAACAACAATGGGTACTCCAAACGAGCATAATTGGAAGGAGTTGTTGGCAATATCTAAAAGAAGATGGAAAACAAGTAGGTAATCTGGAGTGTGAAGGAGGTTACCTATGGAACGAAACTCGGAATAATTGGAATAAGTGGGGAAATCCACTGGAAATGAATAATCAATTTAAGAATTGGACCAATGGAACAAACATACCAAATGGCTGGCCAACTCCTGAAGGACATTATTGGATTTGTGGTAAACTAGCTTATGCATATTTGCCAAAAAAAATTGGACGGGATCCTGTGTATTAGGAACTATAAGACCCAGGTTTTTCCTGTTACCTATAAATCGGGGAGAGCGATTGGGAGTCCAAGTGTATGCTGAAGCTGATGAGTTAAGAAAAAGGCACCATAAACAGAGCCTACAAATTGGAAATTGGAAAGATGACGACTGACCTCCCAAAAGAATCATTGCCTACTATGATCCAGCTACATGGGCAGAAGATGGATCCTGGGGATATAGGACCCCAATGTATATGCTAAATAGAATAATTAGATTACAAGCTGTAGTAGAAATAGTTGTAAATACAACTGGAGATGCACTTGGATTAAGTGCGAAACAGAACACCAAGATGAGAACTGCTTTGTATCAAAATCGTTTAGCTTTGGATTATTTGCTAGCAAAAGAAGGGGGTGTTTGTGGAAAATTTAATCTTAGTAATTGTTGTTTAGAAATTGATGATGAAGGAAAAGCTGTAAATGAACTTGTAAAAGAAATGAAGAAAATTGCACATGTCCTGGTTCAGACTTGGAAGGGAATCAATTTAGGAGGTTTATGGGGGGACTGGAACTTTACGAGCGGTGATTGGCTTACTAAAATTGGAATAACAGTACTGGGGATATGTGGAGGATTGTTAATAATTCCATGTTTAATACCTTGTTTTACTAGACTGATACACTCGGTCATACAAGGAATGCAGATAACTGCAGTACCTGTTGATCCAGAACCAGGGAAAGAGAAAGCTCATTCCCTGATGATACTAAAGACAAAAGAAGATCCGAAATTGGCACCAATTCGGCAAGTATTGACTCGATTGGAAACAAAAACACGAATCAATACCATAAAAAGAAGATGGGGGATTGTGAAATGTGTTCACCTGATTCGTGTCAATACCTTTAACTGTTCTGTTTGTCCTTGTATAACCGTGGGCTTAGGAGAAGCAGGACGGTATGTATATAGTTTCTATTTCTTGCAAAAAACCCCTAACGAAACCAGTTTTTGTTGCTGGCCGCATGGTGCTGAGTGGGAGGGGTCTGTGGGGCGCATGCGTGGAGTCGGGGGTCGTCCTGGGGGCAAGCCGAGGAAAACTGCTGACTTCATCCACCGACCACCGGGTGGGAGTCAAAGAAGATTCCAGAAGGTGAAGAGGGCATGCAGCAAAGAAGACACGCCCATCCCTGGAGATCATTAGCATAGGCCAACCTTTTCTATGCATATGTATTAGCAGAAGAAATATAAACCGAAAACGGGACCTGCACGTGGTGTGTCTTGGTTGAGCAGAGACTCCCGGTGCACTCAGCACTGTTTGCTTGTCTTTAATCATTTAATAAATTGTAAACTTTAATTGGAATCCTGTTTGAGGCTAAATCATTTATCACACTACCTCTGATAAATACTTTGGATCCAGCTTAATCAGCTGTAAAGGTTTGGGGTACTGTATCCCTTTCATCCATTCACTGTTCAAGTTTGAGAGGCAGGGAGGCAAACTGTATGTCCCTTCAAGAATATACTTTGTAATGAATAACTGAAAAAGATTTGTTGCTGATCAAATCTTAGGATTATCCTTTTCTGTTGTACATAGTGTAAGAAAGTCCTGACTTACACAAACTGCAATGCTATCAAAATGTGTCTATGTAAGTGAATGTTTATCCTTGTACTAACCAAATGCATGTAAGCGATGGCACAAGCTGATATGCCACCACCACTTGTAAAACTCGCCTGAAGTCGGATTGTAATTTACTGATCAAACAATTTAAGCAAGAAGAACGAGCCCATTGTGGCAGTCTTGAGAACTCCCTAACAAGAAGAGATGTCCACAATGTTATATTGCTAAACCACATGAGAACGTCCTGTTTTGACAAGATAAGTTTAACCCCAATGTTATCCCTGTTTTAACTTTGTACTAATTAATCATGCAGAAGGGGAAGGGTATGAACTAATTTACAACCGACATTGTCTTGAAACTGCCTTGAAGCAAGACAGACCAGATGGAGTAAAGATAACGGAAGAAGCAGAGGGGCGTACTGAAGGTGTCGAACCCGACCTCTGTGAGGATAAAAAGAGCTATTCAGCTTGCTTGAATTTGCGAGCCCTTGGTGGAGCTGCGACTCCCCGGCCGCCCAGCGCTGCTTTTGCTTTCCTACCTTAATAAATATTTAGTGAATCTATTTCGGACTTAGTTTTTTTTTTTTATTTTAACTATAACATACTTCTTCAGTTTGGCTACTGTATATGCCTGAAATGGCATGATAATAGGATTCCCAGTGCCCAGATAGCTATGTAAATGCTAACATAGTTTTCATCTCTGAAGAGTTCAGGAGCAGCATAAGGAGGAGAGCCACAGAAAGCATTTAAAGTTTTGTCTCTTACTGTGCTGAATCCAAAGTCCTTCCAACTTAATCCAGGTTTTACTGGTATAGAATACATTTTCTGCTTTCAAGTCCTGGTGAATGATAATATTCTCATACTGTAGAACAAGAGGAAAACTTGGTATTAGCTTGTTCACAGTAAAGTTCTGAAGTGACAACATCTTATCAATTAATTACACAGGAGAGTGCGAATTACCTTAGACAAAGTGAGAAAAAGAGCCACGCGGCCGCCCTCTTGCTCCCCCCGTCTCCCCCCAGCGGCGGGATGGGAGGAGATTCGAAAGAAAAAGGCAGGCAAAACTCCTGGGTTGTGATAAAGGCAGTTTAACACAACAGCAAAGGAAAGAGGAAAGCAACAATAATACTGATAGAGGAATATACAAAACACAATGTACCACTGCTCACCGACCAGAACCTGAAACGCCCAGCCCGCTCCCGAGCAGCGATTTCCTCCCCGGCCAGCTCCCCGGATGCATACTGGGCATGGCCCGTCCCATCTCCTTGTGAAAATTAACCCTATCCTCGCCGGAACTAGGACAAATGTCCTATGAAGAACTGATTGTGGCAGGAGAAAAGAACCACAGACTTGGTGTTTCACATCTTTGCAGGACACCAAGTTTAGTGGTGTCTTCAAGTTTTAGAAATCTAATGTAACGTTTACTCTTTTTCCTTGAAAATGGCAGTAGTAGTCAAGGACAAACTGAATTTGCTCTGCTTAGTAGAGATATATCTTAGGTAAGGGTTTAGCTGCTTTGAAATAGCTATAAGGAATGCACGTGTTGAGTTTGGTCAGCTGGGTAGTCTAGGTTTAATGCTAAGAAATAGATGCGATCTTGACAAGTAAGTTCCAGTAGTTCCTCCATATAGAATCATAGAATATCTGTCCTATGGAAAAGGTGTTGAAGTTAATCTATCACTTACAGGACATCTGAGCATTTTGTAAAAATACATTTTAAAAATGCATACTGTTTACACATACCATGAGCAGTTTGTAATGTAGTTTCTAGACACCTGACCTGGGAACACTCTTGCTTTTGACTTAAAGTCCAAGGCTATCACATGGCATATGAGAATATGAGCTGCCAGGGGGCACCCTGAGCCAACTTGAACAAATACTAGTTTTACTTCTCAAACTTGTAGAACAGTCTTGCTGTGGTTTTTATGCTATTGTTTCAAGTAGCTGTAGCATATCTTCAGTGAAGTCAAGGGCCACAAAGCACAGATATACATTTGCAAC
This sequence comes from Calidris temminckii, assembly GCA_033628365.1. Classification (NCBI taxonomy): domain Eukaryota; kingdom Metazoa; phylum Chordata; class Aves; order Charadriiformes; family Scolopacidae; genus Calidris; species Calidris temminckii. The sequence continues at coordinate 39,420 of JAHSPS010066622.1, forward strand.
TGCACCCCATCACCAGAGTAGCTCAGAGCAGTAGGAATAGGTCAACCACAATTGCCCCTATATTTCTGTATTAACTGCTAGGTTATGGCTTTTGTATTTGCTCTATTGAATACAGGTGGTATTTGAAGGATTAGTCTGGTTAAAACAGGTTTACAGTGGCTTTGTATAACTTATCAAGACAGCAAAATTAAACTGGATCGTGGCAAAAAAACCCTGTTATTTCTGGGAAAAAGCTTTCATTTTTTTTTCCCCAAGAATATCATCTTAGTCAAACATTCACAGATTTCTTAACAATTAATTGGTTTTATAAAATCTTTTAGAAAAAGACTTCACCTCAGTTTCTAACACATGGAGGATTTAAAAAGAAGTCAGTACTGTTTACTTGTTGCTTTTAGAGAAGGCCATTACATCTGTACATGTGTTTTGGTATAAAAGCATTCAAAATGTTTTTACTTAAAGTTATATAACTCAAGTTTAGTGTTTCAACATTTCTAGAAGTGCTATAGATACATATGCATATGGCTCTGTACAGATCAAGACAACTCCATGTTTGGTATATTTACAGTTCTTAGTAACAAAAATGCATAAATTGGTCCCCCTACTAAAGTGTAGCAGATAATCTAAACAAATTTGATTCTTGTAAAAGGTACTGAATTATCCCTTGATGCACTGAGAAGGGGCTTGTGCAGAATATAAGGCAGTCTTCCCTATGCTGCTTTTCTCTGACTCGTTTCATTCTTTCTAGTGAGCTGACGGTGGCGTGGTGAATTGGAAGGAAATGCAGTTTGAATGGTAACAGCATATGAGCTGATCCTGGGAGAGCTCTGACTGCTGACCTTAGGGGAGAAAGACTAAAATCCTTGTCACACTGGTAACATATTTATCACGTAAATGAAAGAGCATCAGAGGGGAGGGAGGTGTTGGGGAGGTTAAATGTGAGCTTTCACACCTCTGCAGTCTGGGCTGAAAGAGGCAGTCAGAGAAAATAACAACAGATAATATGGCATGAAGGCTTTGTGGCATATCATTCTCTCACCTGTTAAGATGATGGAGAAAAGGAGAAGCAATGAAATTGGAAAGGAAAGACTATGAGAAAAACAGGAGATAGTAGTGTACAAAGATGTGGGAAAAACTAGTCATCCCTGAGGGAAAACAAGAACAGTTTCTATTATTGCCAGACAGAAGCAGAAGAACAGGATAGATGAAGACATGTTCTTAGTTATACCTATAACTTAGTTATACCTATAACTTAGATATACCTATAAGTGTTTGCTGCAGTTACCTAGCATTTCTCTTTCTTCCTAGAAGCAGCATATAGGGTGCTTTTCTCTAATTACAAAAAGAAAAATAATTGACAGTTCACCAAAATTTTCTACCCTGCTCATTTTCCTGCACCTGCTCAGCCCACACCTATATCCCATTTCAGATATTTTTTTATGTTAATGAGTCAGTAAAGCAGGCATAAAATTTCTCACCAATTACAGTAATTACAAAATTACTGGGACCAAATAAAAGCCTTGTCCATGCTAGTAAAATTTGCTATGAAACAAAGGAATTTAAAATAGCATCTTTCTTCACAAAGAGGTCCGTTTGTATATATACAGAACTAGAGCACTCAGCACGCAGATGACCCACACAGTGCTGCCTAACTCTGCTTAGGGCATGAATTCTAAGCTTCGCTTGTGAGAAATTCCCACTTCTTGTTTCTACTCTGATTTGATAGAAGCCAATTCTCTTTCCCAGTGTACAGAAAATCCTGTTGCCAGAGGTCAATGTTCACAAAGAAGACATAGGAGTCCTGCAAAGACTTTATTCGAATAAAGGGAGAGTCCACTGGGGCATATCCCTGTGGGGTCTCTCAGTTTTCCAGAGGACGCAGCCTCCATTTTATCCTAATTCCACAGCCACATTTAACCCTCTTCCGTTCCCCATTGGCTGAGGTACTTGGAGGGTACAGACTTCTTGATCCACTTATTACATAAAAGTTCAACTTTTGCATTTTTTCAATTGTCTAACTTTTGCATTTTCAGTTAACTCCCCTATTTTTCAGTTATCTCACTCCTGCAATTTCAGTTAACTTCCCTGTTTGTGGAGACACTCTTATCCCTATCTTATCAATCCCTCCTCTTTTTATTTCAATATTTGTCTTTACACAGTTTAGTCACCGTTAATTGGATCTTTTCTTCTTGACTTATTTTTGGTTTTGGAACTATTTGCGGAGACATCATCTTTTCTCTCCTTGTAGCTAATTCTGGGTCACTAGGCACAGCTACTACTTGCATTCTTCTGATTACATGCTGAATGAGCTGCATAAAACAAGGTATCATACATGGTACAAAAATCAGAGCTGCTACGGCACAAAGAGAGAAAAAAAACCATGCGTTTAATCCATGGTCCACCAGGCAACTACAAGGATGTGTGTAATTCCTATCCTTTTCAGGTTTGAACTGGCACATGAGCTAGTTTTCTCATTCCTTTTGTTATCTGGTTTACTACCTTCCCGTTATCATTGATTTGTAAACAACAGTTGGATTAATTTAATTTTCCACAAATTCCTCCTTCTTCTGCTAGCAAATAATCTAGGACCATTTGGTGCTGGAAAACTGCATTCCTCATCTGAGTAGATTGGTCTGCAAGAAGGTCAAGAGCCTCAGCTGTCTGGTTAGTTATAATTTAAAAAACAGAACATATCCCTGACCAATTTGGAGGTAACCTTCAGTAGGCATGTTGCCCACAAATCCAGTAATGGCCCTTCAAAGCCCAAGTCCTATTAGGGAATGGGCCTTCCCATGTTTCATTATCCTGTGGTATTTCATAGTATAGAGTATCTTTTGATCACAGTGGTGAGGTGCTGAAACAACTCCATAACTCACTGAGAGTTATAAAGCAGGTATGTTTATTACAGTGCCGGGTGCAAGGGGCATTGTTCCTCCTAACTTGCACACCAGGTCATAAAACAAGCGTCTATTTATGATAAAAAGCATACATATTCATTAATATGGGCTGGGTTATTATAATTAATTCTAAGAAAAGGCATTACTATTCTAATTATTTCTAAGAACTCATTATCATAAGTCTCCTCCCCTTGCCGCATGAGTACTGTTGTCCAGTGGTCGTGGGCCAGGGTCTTCTGGAGGAAGGCTAATAGTCTTCTTCACCGTTTACTTTTACCTTTGGCTTAGAATGCTGAGCTGGCTGGACCCCAAACCGCGGAACTGATCCGACCAGATGGACACTTTACCCAGACAATCGGGTTCCTCCTTAGCGTGCAGGCTGTTCCTACTATCTTATACATTGTGCTTACAACACAAGGCCAGTTCCTTATAGTGGAATGCTGGGCTCTGAGCTCTGTTCTTTGTCAAGCTGCACTAAATCTACACTAAAGACATTTAACCATTCGTTCTCCAAATCAGCGGTCCTCCTGCTATACTTAAATCACCATAGGAATCGCAATAATCACATTCACAGGCTCCTGCATCCGAGTGCCATTTCCAGTTACATCCCCTATCATTCTTAGTTCAATTTGTAGCTGACCAAAATTTTCTAAATAGGTCCTAGTTCCATTTGAGTTTTGCCAGGCCCATTGATGAACCCTTATTATTACATGATTTTTGCTAATGGTATTGTCCCGCTGACAAGCCAGGAATAAAGGATCTCTAAGCCCCCCTTTTTGCGTAATTTCTCTCGCAACTGCTTTACATACACTATGCCAAGGTTCTTTGAAAGAGCACTTTACCCAGGTGCCATCTATAGGCTTTACATGTGTTTGGTTCCATCTTCCTCGGTATCTAAAGCAATTATAAGGTCTACAATAAGGATCATAACAATCCATTCCTGGTGACCATGTCCACTCACATTCACTTTTACCTGCATATTTCCCTCCCAGCTTGGTTCTATTCAGACAGTAATTTCCTTTTCCTGGGTAATGAATTTTCCATGTACCTCCTTCTTCCTTCCAGAACCCAGTTCCATTATGCACTCTAGTTAAGTCGCTCACCCACCATTTAGGCTGGACAGGCTGGGCTACCCACGGTCAGTCTTCAGCTCCTCCTGGACCTCCACAGACCCAGCAATTACTGAGGTTAAAAGCTTTGGCTACCTCTTCCCCTAGAGTCAAAAATCGGTTTTCCCATCCCAGACTTCGATTTTGCCAATAATATAGAAACATGATCATTACTAAAAATTTCATCTTGAGCTTATTATCTTTCTACACTTGATGTGG
>JAHSPS010066622.1:51998-78349 GCA_033628365.1 Calidris temminckii
GGAAGGCTAATAGTCTTCTTCACCGTTTACTTTTACCTTTGGCTTAGAATGCTGAGCTGGCTGGACCCCAAACCGCGGAACTGATCCGACCAGATGGACACTTTACCCAGACAATCGGGTTCCTCCTTAGCGTGCAGGCTGTTCCTACTATCTTATACATTGTGCTTACAACACAAGGCCAGTTCCTTATAGTGGAATGCTGGGCTCTGAGCTCTGTTCTTTGTCAAGCTGCACTAAATCTACACTAAAGACATTTAACCATTCGTTCTCCAAATCAGCGGTCCTCCTGCTATACTTAAATCACCATAGGAATCGCAATAATCACATTCACAGGCTCCTGCATCCGAGTGCCATTTCCAGTTACATCCCCTATCATTCTTAGTTCAATTTGTAGCTGACCAAAATTTTCTAAATAGGTCCTAGTTCCATTTGAGTTTTGCCAGGCCCATTGATGAACCCTTATTATTACATGATTTTTGCTAATGGTATTGTCCCGCTGACAAGCCAGGAATAAAGGATCTCTAAGCCCCCCTTTTTGCGTAATTTCTCTCGCAACTGCTTTACATACACTATGCCAAGGTTCTTTGAAAGAGCACTTTACCCAGGTGCCATCTATAGGCTTTACATGTGTTTGGTTCCATCTTCCTCGGTATCTAAAGCAATTATAAGGTCTACAATAAGGATCATAACAATCCATTCCTGGTGACCATGTCCACTCACATTCACTTTTACCTGCATATTTCCCTCCCAGCTTGGTTCTATTCAGACAGTAATTTCCTTTTCCTGGGTAATGAATTTTCCATGTACCTCCTTCTTCCTTCCAGAACCCAGTTCCATTATGCACTCTAGTTAAGTCGCTCACCCACCATTTAGGCTGGACAGGCTGGGCTACCCACGGTCAGTCTTCAGCTCCTCCTGGACCTCCACAGACCCAGCAATTACTGAGGTTAAAAGCTTTGGCTACCTCTTCCCCTAGAGTCAAAAATCGGTTTTCCCATCCCAGACTTCGATTTTGCCAATACTATAGAAACATGATCATTGCTAAAAATTTCGTCTTGAGCTTATTATCTTTCTACACTTGATGTGGCAAGTGAATATACAGAAATAATTCAGTTGGTGTCTGCTCACCAGTTGCTGGAAGTTCAAATGAGGGAACTCCTTTCCTTACAGATGTATATGTAGATACTTTGGGTAAACACATGGAACTCCTCCCGAGGTCTACTCAATGGATACTGGTCTGATCCACTCCTTGTAAGAGTTAGTTTTACCTCCTAAACTTCAATTTTTCACTTTTTCAAATCAAGGTCTGATATGGCATGTGCTTCTACTGCTCAGCGCCTCCTGGGTTGCAGCCAGTAGCAAAGTTCAGAATTTCTTGTTGTGGCAAACACAAAGGTCAATCCAGTTTTGCCCTTGATTTTAACTTACCAAATACTACTAATCGAGTCTTTTTCTACAGAAGGTTAGCCGCAGTTTCCCCTCCTCTTCCTCTAGCTCTGAAGTCCAGTTTTCTGGGGCCTTGGATGTCTTCAGTATGATGAGTCCACCCGTGTTCGGCTGCCTTAACTGCTGTTTCCGTGGTTAATAACACTTGATATGGTCCCTGCCACTTTGCCACCAATGGTGCGCCTTTCCACTCTTTAATTAGAACCCAATCTCCTGGTTGGATGCTGTGGACAGCAAAGTCCAAAGGCAGGGTCTGTGCCAGCTGAGCTTCCTGTCAGAGAGATTTCACAAGAGACAGTAACCTGGCCACATATTGTTTCAAGTATACATCACTTATTTCTACCTCCCCACTAGGTCAAGAGTTAGCAGGGTAAGGGATTCCAAACATCAATTCAAAGGGGGATAACTGAATGTCTCCTCTGGGTTTGGCCTGTATTCTAGCTAAAGCTAATGGTAGAAGACGTATCCATGGCATTTTGGTTTCCAAAACTAATTTTAAAAGATTCCTCTTAATTTCCCCATTCATCTTCTCTACTTTCCCTGAACTCTGAGGCTTCCACAGAGTATGTCAATCCCATTGTATTCCTAAGGCCACCATAACCCCTTGAAGAGCTTTTCCAGTAAAATGAGTTCCTCTATCTGAGTCTATTGCCTCTACTATTCCATATCTAGGAATTATTTGTTCTAAAAGCACTTTAATAACCGATCCTGTAGTTGCTGAAGCAACTGGAAATGCTTCTGGCCACCTGGTTAGCTGGCATACTATTACCAAAAGATACTTCAGTCTTCCTGCTCAGGGCATTTCAGAAAAATCCACCTGACATTGTTGGAATGGGTGTACAGCCCAAGGTCGCCCTCTTCGAGCAGCTTCCCTTGTAACCCGGTTATTGACCTTAGCACAAATTAAACAACCCTCAATTGCTCTTTTTGCTAAAACAAGACCCAATGCAGCGTACATTTTGAGGAAGGCTTCTACTAATCCTTGAGAACTCCAATGACTCCCCTCATGGAGTTCTTTTAATGTTTGCAGGACCAAGGCCTTCGGTACCCATTGTTTACTGTTCTTTGTAAACCAATTATTCTCTCTTTTTTTTCTGCTCCACTATTTTTAATTCTCTCCACCTCCTCAGGTGGAAAACACATCTTCTCTGGCAGTGGTGGAGTCACAGGGAGCAAAGGGAGGATTCCAAACTCCTCCTTCTTCTGCTAGCAAATAATCTAGGACCGTTCGGTGTTGGAATATTGCATTCCTTATCTGAGTAGATTGGTTTGCAAGAAGGTCAAGAGCCTCAGCTGTCTGGTTAGTTTTAATTTCAAAAATGGCTTGTAATCTAGTTACCCTATTTAAATTATACATGGGGTCTCTTGCTCCAGAAATCACTTTGTGGGGATTCCATGTTGCTGATCCATAATATCGTATAATTCGTTCAGGTGGCCATTCATCTTTTCCCCATGATTGGGAACTACCTTTAGTTAGGGATTATCAACTGATCGTTGTTCTCTTATCAAATCATCATATACATTAACCCCTAACTTGTTTCCTTGAACTTGTGGTAATAAGAAAAATAATTGTCCAATACATCTATAAAACATATCCCTGACCAATTTGGAGGTAACCTTCAGTAGGCATGTTGCCCACAAATCCAATAACGGCCCTTCAAAGCCCAAGTCCCATTAGTGAATGGGCCTTCCCATGTTTCATTATCCTGTGGTATTTCATAGTATAGAGTATCTTTTGATCCCAGCAGTCCTCCTGCTATACTTAAATCACCATAGGAATCGCAATAATCACATTCAAAGGCTCCTGCATCTGGGTGCCATTTCCAGTTACATCCCCTATCATTCTTAGTTCTATTTGTTGCCGACCAAAATTTTCTAAATAGGTCCTAGTTCCATTTGAGTTTTGCCAGGCCCACTGATAAACCCTTATTATTACATGATTTTTACTAATGGTATTGTCCCGCTGACAAGCCAGGAATAAAGAATTTCTAAACCCCCCTTTTCGTGTAATTTCTCTTGCAACTGCTTTACATCCAAAAACGTGTCTTCCTTGGAGGAAAGGATGAACGGGTACATTTTATCCAGCCACTATTAATAGATATAAGTTTGAGATGCATGATTTTTTTTCATCCCTAATTGTGATTGTAATGTATTGGGGAGGAACCTGATGGCTAAATTGGGGATGCAGAGTAATATCATAAAGGGTGACAAGGAAGCGAGTACTGTTGTAACTTTGTGTAAATTGTCTGATAGAGCTTATGCTAAAGTAAACCCAGAGGTGTGGGCAGTCCCAGGGAAATATGGAAAATTAGATATGGAACCTCTTCAGGTTACTTTGAAATAACCTGGTCAAGTGGTCTCTAGAAAGCAAGAACCTATTTCAAGAGATGGAAGAAAGGGACTACAGCCCATTATTGAGTCTTTACTAAGGCCAGGTCTTTTGGAGCTGTGTATGTCTCCCTATAATACTCCCATCATGCCAGTTAAGAAACCGGATGGGACCTATAGAATGGTACAAGACTTAAGAGTAATAAATAAGATTATTAAATCTCGGAATAATAAATCTTATAATAAGTAAGATTATCAAGGCTTGGAAACTGACAGCAGGGGGAGCTCTCACTGTTAAAGTATCACACCAAATTAAAGCCTTGATAACTGAAAGATCTTCTAAATGGATGACCAGTGCTAGGTTATTACGGTATGAAACTTGTTTAATGGAACAAGAGGACTTAGAATTAAGAAGCGGGGAAGGGTTTAATCCGGCCTCCTGTTTAGCTGGTCCTGAGGGAGGAGATCTGGAGGAAATTCATGACTGTGTTCAAGTAATAGATCTTCAAACCTGGGCTAGGGAAGAACTAAGGGATACCCCTTGGCCAAATGGGGGAAAATGTGTTTATTGATGGGTCCTCAAGGGTAATAGAAGGAAAACAAGTTACAGGATATGCTATGGTAAAAGGAAGAGAACTGCAAGAAGGAGGGAAGCTACCCTCCACATGGTCAGCACAGACCACAGAATTGTATGCCTTAGTAAGAGCCTGTGAATTGTATAAAGGAAAAACAGTAAATATTTACAGATTCAAAATATGCATACAGGGTGGCTCATGCATTTGGAAAATTATGGGAGGAAAGAGGGTTATTAACCTGTAGAGGAAAAACATTAGCTCTCAAAGGTTTAATTACTGGCCTATTGGAGGTGGTGAATTTACCAGAGAAACTGGATATAATACATGTCAGGGGACATCAGACAGGATACTCGGGGGACGCAATAGGCAATCGACTGGCAGATGAAGAAGCTCAGAAAGCAGCACTTCTGCCAGAGATATCTAGAATCCTCCCTTTGCTTCCCGTGACTCCACCACTGCCAGAGAAGATGTGTTTTCCACCTGAGGAGTTGGAGAGAATTAAAAATAGTGGAGCAGAAAAAAAAGAGAGAATAATTGGTTTACAAAGAACAGTAAACAATGGGTACCGAAGGCCTTGGTCCTCCTTGATCTTAATCTTGGGGTGATTTAAGTATAGCAGGAGGACTGCTGGGATCAAAAGATGCTCTATATTAGGAAATACCACGGGATAATGAAGGTCCCCCCATTGCTGTCAGTTTTCAAGCCTCAGTTACCATTAAAGTCGTGAGTGCACAATTTTGTAAACAATGGGGCCACCCCCTTGCCATGGGATCCAATGTTTTAGAAAAATAGGCAACAACCTAAGCCACATCAGTTGTTGCTTCACTATTTTCCCTGCTCCTTCTTGTTCCCACTCAAAGGCAAAATATTGTTTACTATCCTCTGTAAGTGGGCATCCCCAAAAAGCCATCAGGTCCCCCCCCAATAGATTACAATCACAATTAGGGATGAAAAAAAAATTCATGCATCTCAAACTTATCTCCTATATCTATTAATAGCAACTGGATGAAATGTACCCCTTCATTCTTTCCACTTACTCCTTGGATAATTATGGATTCTCTTGGCAACTGTCCTCCCTTTGGTACAAAGTTTAAAGTAGATCGAGAGGTTCTGGTATCCACTAAAAAGTGTACCTCCTCCTGATTTGGACCCACCTGACAGATTATCAAGTTCTCCAAGGTGGTGGGTCTGAAACAAAGAAACTGGACTCAATAGACAATGTGACTATCAAGCGGTATTCTTTATGGCATGACATAAAACCATCCATCTTTTCCTTCACTACCTGCCATATCAGTAATCAGATATTTGTCTTCTTTTGAATACTTTTTGAATTTTAAATCAGAGTCAGGAGTTTGAAGCTTACCATCTGGAGGTAGGGCTAATATTGCTTCTGCCTTTTCTGTGGCCTTTCTGGCCTCTAAATCTGCCAATTTGTTACCTACTTCCTGATCAGTATTACCTCTTTGATGTTCCTTACAATGCATAATAGCCACTTCTTTTGGGAGGTTCACAGCTTCCAACAGCTTCAGGATCTCTGCCGCATGCTTAATATGTTTTCCTTGGGTGGTGAGGAGTCCCCTTTCTTTCCAGATGGCTCAGTGGGCATGCCTAACTCCAAAGGCATATTTGGAATCTGTCCAGATATTAATTCTCCTTTCTTTTGCCAATTCTAATGCCCTAGTCAAGGCAATACTTTCAGCCTTTTGATCAGAAGTTCCTGGAGGTAACGGTTTAGCTTCTATTACCTCCCTGAGAATGGTCACAGCATACCCAGACTTGCGCTGTCCTTGCTTCATAAAGCTGCTTCCATCGGTGTACCAGGATTCTTCCGTATCTGCAAGCAGTTCTTCTTTTAGATCTGGATGACTAGAGTATACTGCTTCCATTGTCTTCAAACAATCATGTACCACTGGTTCCATAGCGGTACCGCTAAGGAAAGATGCTGGATTCACAATATTAGTGGTGACAATGTTCACATCATCTTGCTCTACCAAAATTGCTTGGTATTTCAAGAATTTTGAGAGGGAGAGCCAGTGGCCTCCTTTTTGCTCCAATACTGCAGAGACTGTGTGTGATATCATAACAGTTATTTTCTGGCCCATGGTAAATTTACGAGCTTCTTGTATGTTCAAAACTACAGCTGCAACTGCTTGTAAGCATCCTGGCCATCCTTTGCTTACGTCGTCCAACTGTTTGGAGAAGTAAGCTATGGCTCTTTTATATGGGCCTAATTGTTGTGCCAACACTCCCAAAGCCATTCCCTGTCTTTCATGTGAGAATAGCCAAAAGGGTTTAGACACACCAGTGAGGCCTAAAGCCGGGGGCTCTCATTAGTTCCTCTTTTAACAGCTTAAATGCTCTTTTCGCTTCTCCTGTCCACATTAATCTTGAAGTATTTTCTTTTAGTAGATTATATAGTGGTTTTACTAAGAGTCCATAGTTATATATCCATAATCTGCAACAACCTGTCATTCCCAGGAAATTTCTGAGCTCCTTTGCCGTTTCTGGCATGGGCATGCGGCAAATGGCTTCGTTCCAGTCTACTCCGAGCTCTCTTTGTCCTCCGGAGATCTCAAATCCAAGATATGTAACTTGTTGCTTGACGAGCTGGGCCTTCTGTTGAGAAACTCGATACCCACTTAATCCCAAAACATTTAATAAACTTATTGTCCATTGTACACAGTCTTCTCTGGTTTGTGTAGCTATTAGAAGATCCTGCTCGGGATGGAGGGTCCCAGGTCTCCAGTTCTTTCGCTAGCTGATTTCCAAAGATCATTGGGCTGTTTTTAAAACCTTGGGGTCATACTGTCCAGGTTAGTTGGGTTTTTCTACCAGTTTCTGGGGTTTCCCATTCAAAGGCAAATAGCTTTTGACTTTCTTGAGCTAAAGTTAAACAGAAAAAGGCATCTTTCAAGTCCAGTACGGTAAACTATATTTGATCAGTTTTCAATTTAGTTAATAGGGTGTAACAATTTGCAACCACTGGATGCAAATCCTCCACAATTTTGTTTATAACTCTCAAATCTTGAACTAATCTGTAACTTTTCCCATCTGGCTTCTCCACTGGCAAAATTGAAGTATTATATTCTGATTCACACTCTATTAATAATCCATATTGTAAAAATTTGTCAATAAGTTCTTTTATCCCTTTCCAATCTTCTAATCATAATGGATATTGTTTAATTCTTACAGGAGTGGATCCTAGCTTCAATTTTACCTTTACTTGTTCCGCATTTTTGGCCTTATCAGGTACTTCAGAAGCCCAGACCCCTGGATAAGCCTGGTCTAGTATTTCTGCTGGTACGGGCACTTCTTTTTCCACCTGTATTAAAGACAAACTCAATACTTCAATTAGTTGATCTTCTTTCACTTTGAACTTTGTTCCTTTTGGCCCGAACATTATATTTGCCTCCAGCTGCTCTAATAAATGTCTTCCTAATAATGGTCTAGGGGCTCCTGGTAAATACAAAAATATATGTGTACCTACTTGCTTTCCTAATTTATATTTAATAGGCTGCATAAAAAATGCTTTCTCGGTTTGGCCAGTGGGTCCTACCACAGTTACAAAGTCCTTATCTAGGGGTATCAGCTGTTGATTTAACACCAAGTAAGAGGCTCCCATGTCTATAAAAATTCTACCTCTTTACTCTGATTCCCTAGCTTTATTTTAACCAGTGGATCCGCGAGGGTAGATTCCCCAGGTCCCCATCATTCAAGTTCAGCTACAACATCTGGCTCTGGGGAACCCTGTCTCAACTCTGGACAGTCTTTTTTCCAATGTCCAAATCCTTTACAATATGCACACTGATTGTTTCTTAATCCCAGACCAGACCTTGGACCCAACTCCCTTCGCTCGCGGCCTCGCATTCCTCCTCTGCCTCTGCTTCCCGGGGGTCTAAAACATCCTTGGTTCTGCTGACTCAGAACAGCAACAGTAGCAATTGCTATCATCCTTCTTAACTTCCTTCAGTCATTGCCATCCCAATTCCTATATATCCTCCAGGCCTCCTCGATCAGCTTTTCCAAATCTCTAACTTCTGGTTCTTTTAATTTCTGCAACTTCCTTCTAATATCCTCTGATGACTGCCCCAAAAACAGAGAGACAAGCTGCTGCTTTCCTATATCTGACAAGGGGTCCAAAGTCTTTATTCTTTCTATATGGACTCTTCAAGCACCTCTGTCCTATACTACATGCCAAACAACAACGCCGCATCTTTCCCTGTACCTTCTTGTTTTCTTTTTTTCTAATGCTAATAAGAGTGAATCCTGGGGAGCTAAATTTATACTGCACTCCTGCCACTCTGGGCAATTTTGTAAAGTGAAAAACATATCTGCATACATTACTTTGTCCCGTTTTCCCTCACGTCTCAGAAACAACATCAATTATAACGAGGTGTTATAGTCTAATGCACCATTAAATGGCCATTTTTCTCCATCTCCTAACTTACAAAGTGGCCACCATTGATTACAATACTTAATAAGTGTTTTCTTGTCCTTACTCCCACCTGATGGACCCCCGATCTCCTTCCAGTGACTCAGTATACACCCTAATGGGCTCTTCTTCAAAACACCCCCACTCTGATCTCCTCCCATTTTACTGATTCAAAATCCTTTTTCTTAGCCTACAGTTTCTTTCTCTTGAGGCCACAGTTTACTCGCACCGTATAAATTTAATCTTTATTTTCCCACGCTGTCCAAACGTCACACTTAGGGCAACTAGAAGTTTTGCTAAACTTTACCCACGGTTTCCGATCACACCACATACATTCTAACACATATACGGGTCTACACGAATTATCAGGATGTAACAGACACCAGTTTAGGAGACACATTCAGATACAGCCTGGACAAGGCTCACAATGGTTTTTACAACAAAACAAATGCAATACTATCCCGATAATAACAATAAAATCAAAAGACAGTACTTATCACCACAACATTGCCCAAAAACATTTAAAACAAATACCCACAATTCCAATAATCAGCTAAACTTTTACAATTTTACACCCGCTTTGTTCGTCTCTGGCCGTACCCCTCGCGGAATAACGGAACCGCAGATCAGAACTCCGCACTCACTTCGCAGCTATGCTGCATCTCAGTCACTCAAATCATACACACAAGAGCTAGCCCCATTCATTCACATGCTTTTCATCAAAACCAAATAATTTTTTAATAAACGATTCCTTTAAACAGTTCCGACTTTGATATCAATCCTTTAAACAGTTCCGACTTTGATATCAATACCACCTTTACAGTCAAGACCTCCTTGAAAGAACTTCAGCCCTTTTCACCTTTACAACCAAGACCTCCTTAATTACCTGGGCTGCAATGTATACCTAAAAGACACTAGCAGTTCGGCATACGCTTACCCTGCGTTATAAAATAACGACTTACAGGTAGCTACCAAATGGACATCCCAAACGCTAGACAAAATCTCAAAATTTAAAGAATACCTTTTAATCAGATGGTCCTTGTCTGTCCCCGCAGTGATCCAACTGAGGAGAGGAGTCTCTTCGGAGAAATACCCGGGGGTACCCAAAAGAGTCCCGATCTCAATGGGTCCTGCAGCCGGGCAGAGAGGGTCCCTTCTGGGGTGTCAATCTGAAACAAAGAAACTGGACTCAATAGCCAATGTGACTATCAAGCGGTATTTTTTATTGCAGCGCTGGGGTCGCACCGGGATTTTTCCTCAAGGTGCTCCTGCTCAGCCATGATTTCAATAGGCTTATATTTACAAAAGTTTTGCATAATCATAGTTTTTCTGTGACATGATTAACATAAGTCCGCCTTTCTTAGAACTAATTACATATTCAGGAGGTGAGTTTTTCCACGGTCTTTGCTGCCATTTATTGACCATTTTCAGGAACCACAGTCACTTTGGTGGTCATTTATTTCATCTGGTGGTCATCCTCTTCATCAGTTGTCCCCTAGATGAACTTGGGTTGTTTTGCTCCCTTTTCTTGCTGACTTGGTAGCCGGCCTTGCTTCAAGCCGGTTTTCTCCAGTCTTGTTGTCTGAGCTCCCTCTACCTTTTTTTCTAGTTCTTCTTATGATAAGCGAGACTAGTTACTCCATTGTCTAACGCGGTAACCTTAGAATGTTGACAGTCACACAAAAAAAACCCAGCTTCTAACAGATAAGCAAATTATTAACTACTTTAGATTCACTAATAATCACAGGGCCCTTTATTTCAGGTCCCTGGAACAGTGGGAGCTCCTGACACCCCTAACAATCCATTTCCATCAACCAGTGGACTTCCTCCTCATTAGGATCCACCTGCCTCTGCGGACACTCTCTCTTCCAATGTCCTTCTTTCTTACAAATAGCACACTGATTTCTTCCCAACCGAGGCTCGGGTTGGCCACTCCTCACCATGTTTCTGTTAAATCCTGACAGTTGCCCCCTCCCCTTCAATCCTGGGGGTCCCTGTATTTTTTCCTTTGGAGGCTGTAAAAGCTGTGCCATCACTCTTGCTTTCGTCTTTGCCCTTTCTTCATCCCTTCTTACATACACCTGCTGCACCTTTCTAACCAACTCGTCCAAAGGCCTGTTCTCCCAATCCTCACATCCCATGTCTCCTTCTCTGTTCCCTTTCTCTCCCCATTTTCCGACTCTCCCTTATTTCTTCTCCCTCTGACTACACAAATTTCTGTTGGTGGTGCTCTTAACCATCTTTCCCCACATTCCTTTTCAATAAGTCCTTTCTCAGCGTCGTTCAAGTATAAGCATGAACATTGACAAAGACTAGCATCATCTGACCCAAGAGGAGGTCATCTAAAACTTTTTTGCAAATTATATTCAGGCCAGATAAAATAACAAAACTTTGCCATTGTTTCCTTAGTTATTTCTGTGTGAATGTGTAGATCTCCCCAAGAGCTTAACATTCTCCCCAAGGGACTTTCCAGGGGGTATTTCGGGCTCGTCATCCCGGTCCTCGAGACCCATTCTCGACTTTCCCTTACTGCCTTCCCTGGGCGTCCTCCCTCTTTTACTCCCTAAATTTCACATGGTACTCACCAGTGAGATTTTCAATGGTCTCTCCCTGCAGACCTCTTCACAGACCCCTGCAGTCCATCGCTTGTCTGTCTCCTGAACAGTCTCGGGTACCATTTAGTTGTCCAGCGCCAGCAGCCATCGAAGGGAGCTGATCACCGAAGTTTTGGTGAAGTGTGCTGTCAGCTCCATTTGTCACCCGCTGTCCCTGGAAGGATCCCAGAGGAGCCTCCATTTGTGCAGAAAATCCCATTGCCAGAGGTCAATGTTCACAAAGGAGAAAGAGAAGTCCTGCAAAGACTTTATTAGAATAAAGGGGAGAGTCCACTGGGGCATTCCCCTGGGGGGTCTCTAAATTTTCCGGAGGACGCAGCCTCCATTTTATCCTAATTCCACAGCCACATGTAACCCTCTTCCTTTCCCCATTGGCTGAGGTACTTGGAAGGTACAGACTTCTTGATCCACCTATTACATAAAAGTTTAACTTTTGCATTTTTTCAATTGTCTAACTTTTGCATTTTCAGTTAATTCCCCTATTCTTCGGTTATCTCACTTCTGCAATTTCAGTTAACTTCCCTGTTTGTGGAGACACTCTTATCCTTATCACCTCTTTGTGAAGACACTCTTATCCCTATCTTATCACCATGGTCAATTTTTTCACCACTTTGTCATTCTGGGACATAGCCTGAATTACTTTCTCAAATGGGATCAGCCTGTGCTGCCTGCCCTCTTCATCTCAATAGCCCTCCAGGCACCTGTCATCCTCTCTGCTGTCCTCATGATGACACCTGGCATAGGAGCGTTTTCCAAGACCTCCACCATTCACATGTCCTGTTGTCACTGTCTTTAGGGTAAGCATGTCCCCATTTAACAGGATGTCCAAATAAGGAGTTTAAATTAAATAATTCTGTATGAATATGCAATCCTGCACATAATGGACATTGTGACAAACTTAGCAAAAAAGCAGCTTACCGAAAGGCCAAGAATTAGTTTGGAAATTACTTCATAAATGAATCTGGCAAATCTACATATTTCAGTTATGTCCAAAATCAGAGAGAAAACTGGAAGTTGTTTACATTCATCTCTCACTAACAGATTTAGTGTGTTAGGATATTCATCTGCAAGGTAAAAGGGGCTTTGCAATTAAAACTGTAAACTTTGCACACTAAAGTGGCAAGTTGCTCACAGTCTATGCAATACATTTGACGCAAAATATTTGACACAAATTTTCAGGCTTTAACTTGCTGCTTTGAAAACTAACTTGATAGATAAAGGTCAAACAAAGAGCTGATTAATTGCTCTGAATAAATCCAGATGCTTCCAGTTCATTTTGAATAGCTGACCTGAAGAGCGTAGTTCTCTTTGATTCTGGTACCCAACCAAGAGCTGAACCTAGGGTTTGCCTTTGATTCATTCTTCAGCCTATGACCTTGTCACTCTGCCTTGTGAAATGAAGAAATGAAATCAACATTTAAGATGATTATTTCAGCTTTCTGGGCTGATGTTCCCAGAGGTAATGGTTTGGCCTCAATTACCTCTCTGGTGGTGGTCACAGCATACCCAGCCTTGTGATGTCTCTGCTTCACAAAACTGCTTCCATCAGTGTACCAGGAATCTTCCATATCCGTAAGCGGTTCTTCTTTTCTATCTGGGTGGCTGGAATATACTGTCTCCATTGTCTTCAAGCAGTCATGCACCATCAGTTCCGAAGCTACTCCACTAAGGAAAGATGCTGGATTCACAATGTTAGTGGTGACTATATTCACATCATCCTGTTCCACCAATATTTCTTGATACTTCAAAACTCTACAGGGGGAGAGCCAATGACCCCCTTTCTGCTCTAACACTGCTGAGACTATGTGTGACACCATTACGGTCATTTTCTGGCCCATAGTGAATTTACGAGCTTCTTATATATTCAGAACTACAGCTGCAACTGCCCGTAAACATCCAGGCAATCCCTTACTTACATCATCCAATTTAATGGAGAAATAGGCTACAGACCTCTTATAGGGGCCTAGTTGTTGTGCCAGCACTCCCAAGGCTATTCCCTGTCTCTCATGGGAAAATAGCCAAAAGGGCTTGGATATATCTGGAAGGCTTAAAGCTGGGGCCCTCATAAATTCTTTCTTGAGTTGTTCAAAGGCTTTCTTCACCTCCCCTGTCCAGATTAATTTCGACAGGTTCTCCTTCAATAGTTGATACAACGGCTTTAACACAAGTCCATAATTATATATCCACAGTCTGCACCAACCTGTCATTCCCAGGAAAGTTCAGAGTTCTTTTACCGTTTTTGGCATGGGTGTGTGGCAAATGGCTTCCTTCCAGTCTGTCCCGAGCTCTCTCTGTCCTCCGGAGATTCCAAATCCAAGGTAAGTAACTTGTTGTTGAATGAGCTGGGCTTTCTGTTGAGAGACTCAATAGCCACTCAATCCCAAAAAGTTTAATAAACTTACAGTCCACTGCACACAGTCTTCCTTAGTTTGCGTAGCTATCAGAAGGTCATCCACATACTGCAACAGGGTTCCCGTTTGAGATGGAGGGCTCCAGGTCTCCAGTTCTCGAGCCAGCTGGTTCCTGAAGATGGTTGGGCTGCTCTTAAAACCTTGAGGTAATACTGTCCAGGTTAATTGTGTTTTTCTACCAGTTTCTGGGGTTTCCCATTCAAATGCAAATAACTTTTGGCTTTCTTTAGCCAGGGTCAATTTCATTAATATGGGCTGGGTTATTATAATTAATTCTAAGAAAAGGCATTACTATTCTAATTATTTCTAAGAACTCATTATCATAAGTCTCCTCCCCTTGCCGCATGAGTACTGTTGTCCAGTGGTCGTGGGCCAGGGTCTTCTGGAGGAAGGCTAATAGTCTTCTTCACCGTTTACTTTTACCTTTGGCTTAGAATGCTGAGCTGGCTGGACCCCAAACCGCGGAACTGATCCGACCAGATGGACACTTTACCCAGACAATCGGGTTCCTCCTTAGCGTGCAGGCTGTTCCTACTATCTTATACATTGTGCTTACAACACAAGGCCAGTTCCTTATAGTGGAATGCTGGGCTCTGAGCTCTGTTCTTTGTCAAGCTGCACTAAATCTACACTAAAGACATTTAACCATTCGTTCTCCAAATCAGCGGTCCTCCTGCTATACTTAAATCACCATAGGAATCGCAATAATCACATTCACAGGCTCCTGCATCCGAGTGCCATTTCCAGTTACATCCCCTATCATTCTTAGTTCAATTTGTAGCTGACCAAAATTTTCTAAATAGGTCCTAGTTCCATTTGAGTTTTGCCAGGCCCATTGATGAACCCTTATTATTACATGATTGGGCTGCTCTTAAAACCTTGAGGTAATACTGTCCAGGTTAATTGTGTTTTTCTACCAGTTTCTGGGGTTTCCCATTCAAATGCAAATAACTTTTGGCTTTCTTTAGCCAGGGTCAAACAGAAAAAGGCATCCTTTAAATACAGTATGGTAAACCATACCTGTTTGTTCTTCAATTTAGTCAATAAAGTGTAAGGGTTTGCAACCACTGGATGCAAATTCTCCACAATTTTGTTAATTGCCCTCAATTCTTGTACCAATCAATAACTTTTCACATCCAGTTTCATTACTGGTAAGATTGGGGTCTTATATTCTGATTCACACTCTCTTAACAAGCCGTGTTGTAAAAATTTATCAATGATTTCTTTTATCCCTTTCCAGTCTTCTAAGCATAAGGGATATTGCCTGACTATTACCAGAGTAGCTCCTGGTTTCAGTATTATCTTTACTGGTTCAGCTTTTTTAGCCCTACCCGGTGTGAGAAACACCGGCTCACACTTAAAATTTGAAGAGGACAAAGTCACTGGAGCAAAGATTTATTGTACGAGACAGCGCTGAATCGGGTGCATCTCAAAGCAGAGGCACACCAATCCTTTAGTTTTTAGATATTTTATACCCTTGTCCCGGCCGCCTGAGTTACTGTCTCTCTTCTCATTGGCTGAGAAGTTGGAGCTCACATTCTTCCCGACCGCCTGACCTATTACAGATCTAGTTTACATCTCTCTACCTTACAAGGCACACCCACTTACTCTACAAAATCATTACCCTAAACACACCTTTGATTAGTGGATTATGCTACACATCATTTCGTCTTTGGTATCACCTACTGTCCAGCGTTAGTAGTTACAAGCAGCCTGGTGGTCGTATCCTCATCTTCATCAGCCACTCTCTAGATGACCTTCATCCGCTTGTCAGTCTTCACAGTCTTTTGTCCACTTATCAGTCTGCCATCGGTCTTTAGTCAGTCTTTACAGTCCTTTGTCCACTTATCAGTCTGCCATCGGCCTTGCTTTCTTCATCTAGATGACTTCCCCTAGACTGGGACCCCTGGAGAGCCCCAGGGCGCTTCTAAGGATTAGTTTGGTACAATGGAAGAGACTCCACCATCTCCGGTCCTCCTCCATCAATACAGACATACTAACAAAAATATATCAATTAGCTGAAGCAAAACTCAGCCCATTTCTCACAATTCACCCCCTTTCCATTCATTACATTTTTGCTGAAGCTCATTATCTTGTTCCCATTTATTCAATAATAACTGTAATCTCTCATTTTGTTCTTCTTTCTCGTGATCTCTTTTCCTTAGGACCATAATTCTCTGTGGTGTATTATCTTGATTCGAAGCCTTCGCTTTAGGTAGACTGGTCACTTGCATTCCTTCTACCACACTAGAAATTAATCTCACTGCACAAGGAATAAAACAAGGTATGAACAGCAGTCCTGCAGTAGCACATAACAAAATGAAACCCACCTTCTTCCACCAGGATACTCCAAAAAGGTCATTCCACCAATTGACATCTATCATAGATCTCCATTTTTGCACTGGGACATGTGCTAATTTTCTGATGTTCGTTGCTATATCCCTCACAGCTTGTCCGTTGTCATCAATTTGCAGGCAACAGTCTGACGTGTTAAACTTGCCGCATGCTCCCCTGTCTTGTGCTAATAGGTAGTCTAATGCCAATCTGTTTTGGTATATTGCAGTCCGCATCTGTGTTTGTTGGGCCGCTATTAAGTCTAATGCTGAGGCTGTCTCATTGGTAATTACCTCGAGTACCGCTTGTAACCTAATTATTCTATTGAGCATATAAACAGGTGTTCGATACCCCCAACTACCATCTTGTGCCCATGTTGCAGGTCTGTAAGTTTCTATAATACGTTGAGGGGGCCATTCATCCTGTCCCCATTTTTGAGTCCCTCCTACCTCGATAGCTGACCGTTTCTTTCTCCTCAGTTCATCATATAATTTGACCCCCAGCCCATCAGCCTGTGCATCAGAAAGCAAGAAAAAGAAAGGCATTATAAATCCAACATAACATATTCCTGACCAATTTGGAGGTAACCTTCGATAAGCACGTTGTCCACAAATCCAATAATGGCCTTCTAAATCCCAAGCCCCATTAGCAAATGGACCATCCCATGTTTCATCATCTTGTGGTGTCTCATAGTATAACGGATCTTCTGAACCCAGTGGTCCACCTGATATACTTAGATCCCCATAAGAGTCACAATAGTCACATTCAAAGGCCTCTGCATCCGGATGCCGTTTACAGTTACATCCTCTCTCTTTTGTTGTTCAATTTGTAGCTGACCAAAACTTTGTGAAATATGTCCTAGTCCCATTTGAGTTTTGCCAAGCCCATTGGTAGACTCTTATTACATGTTTTTTGCTAGTAGTGTTGTCCCTCTGACAAGCCAGGAACAGAGAATCTTTAACCCCCCCTCTTTTACCAACCTCTCTCGCTGCTGCCCTGCAACCAGCATGCCAAGGTTCATGGAAGGAACACCTTACCCAAGTGCCATCTCTAAGCTTAACATGTGTTTGGTTCCATCTTCCCTGGTACCTTCGACAGTTATAAGGAGTACAATGTGAGTCGTAACAATCCATTCCTGGTGACAATGTCCACTCACATTCACTTTTCCCTAAATATTTCCCTCCTGGTCTGGTTCTGTTCAGGCAATAGTGCAATAGTTCCCCCTCCCTGAGTACAATATTTTCCATGCAACTCCCTCTTCAGCCCAGAACTTCGTTCCATGGCGTACTGTACTTAAGCTACTCACCAGCCATTTAGGCTGGACAGGCTGGGCTACCCATGGCCATTCTTCAGATCCCCTTGGGCTTCCGCATACCCAACAATTACTCAAATTAAAGCTTTTTGCTATTTCATTACCTAGTATCACAAATTGGTTATCTTCCATTTGACTGTAGCACAGAGGGATGGTCACAAGGTTCATTAGTATGGTAACGTGAAACTTGCCAAGGTCTGGCACAGCCCTTCCTCCCATCTCTCAACGCCTGCTGGGTTGCAGCCAGCAGCGGAGACTATTCACAGAAGGGGAGTGAAGAGGCCGACCCAGTCTTGCCCTTGGCTTTAGTTTTTACTATAGAACCTTTGCTGATAACCCTCC
The DNA here is from genome assembly GCA_033628365.1 of Calidris temminckii. Lineage (NCBI taxonomy): Eukaryota > Metazoa > Chordata > Aves > Charadriiformes > Scolopacidae > Calidris > Calidris temminckii. Next base: position 69,794 of record JAHSPS010066622.1, read on the forward strand.
CAGATATTACACTTTTATTTCATTACTCTCGAACTTACAGATTCTGTCTCTTAAGAGTCAACTTCAATGGGTCACTTCCCTGGGTTACCGCCCACTCTCCAGAGGGTGGAGTTACTGGTCCTTTTACCCAAGTAGCATGCGTCCACCCCTTTTCTTTGTTTCTCACTGCTGCTTCTGTTGTCAGGAGTACCAGGAAAGGTCCTTCCCATGCTGGGGTCAGAGTATCCTCTCGCCAGGACTTCACTAGTACCCAATCTCCAGGCTGTATCTGGTGTAGTCTGAAATCCAGTGGAGCTGTCTGAGGCAGCAATCTGCGCTGTCTCAAATCTGTAAGAGATTGGGCTACCCCCCGCAAGTAATTTTTAATAAAAACATCATTAATTTCAGGAATCGGTACACTTTCTTCCCTTCCCAAATATGGAAGACCAAATAGCATTTCATATGGAGATACACCCAAATGTTTCCTCGGAGCAGTCCTAATTCTCAACAAGGCTAGGGGCAGGCATTTGTTCCAGGGTAGCGTAGTTTCTATTACCAGCTTAGTGATATGTGTTTTGAGAGTTGCATTCATCCTCTCGACTCTGCCAGAGCTCTGAGGATGCCAGGGGGTGTGGAAGTCTCATTGTATCTCCAAAGCTGCACATACCATCTGCAATACTCTGGAAGTGAAATGGGTTCCCCTATCAGAATCTACCCTTTCTATTATTCCGTATCAAGGAACAACTTGCTCTAGTAAAATCTTAGCAACGTTCGAAGCAGTGGCAGTAGTAGTAGGGAAGGCCTCTACCCAATGCGTAAGGTGATCCACGATAACTAACAGGTATATCCACCTCTGTACCTTAGGGAGCTCTGTGTAATTCACCTGGACACTCTGAAATGGCCTGAGGGCTAACTTTCACCCTCCATTAGGGGTTTTTCTCATTACCTTTTTATTCACTTTCTGGCAAATCAAACAGTGATCTCCTATCTGTTTGGCCACAGTATACACACCCAAACAACCATAGGTTCTCAAAAACTGGTCACATAAGGCTTGTGTTCCCCAATGGGTTTCTGAATGCAGTCTGGACAGTATCTCTCGAGTGATTGCCTTATTTAGCATCTGTCTCCCATCTGGGAGAACCCATTTACCTTCTTGGGTTTTTGCACACCCCATCTTTTGAAAAGGTTTCTCTTCTTCTTCGGTAAATAATGGTAGCTTAATAGGCGCTTCTTTACCAGGTATTAAGATTCGCATTTCTATGACCTTTCCTAGGGCTGCCTCCTCTGCTTGTTCATCAGCCAATCTGTTACCCTTGGCTTCTAGTGTATTCCCCTTTTGGTGTCCAGCCCCATGCACCACAGCAGTTTCTTCCGGCTTGTTCAAGGCTTCCAACACTTCAGACACCAGTTGTTCATGCACTAATCCTTTTCCTCTAGATGAGACTAGCCCCCTTTCCTTCCATATCTTCCCAAAGGTATGAACTAACCGAAAGGCGTATTTAGAATCTGTGTATATTGTTCCATTTTCTCCCTCCAATAGCACCAGAGCTCGCTTCAAGGCATATAGTTCGCATGTCTGAGCTGACCAGGAGTTTGGAAGCCTTCCTTTTTCCACGACACTGTTTTGTACACCATCTACAATTGCATATCCACTGTGACGCTTCCCATTTAGACACTGAGATGATCCATCTATAAAGATTCCCTTTCCCTGAGACAATGCTTTTTCTCCTAAATCCTCTCGAACTTTGGTTTGATATTCTATGATATCAAGACAATTATGCCCTGGTACCTCCTCCTCAACTTTCCCATATAAATATTGAGAAGGGTTGAGGCTTTTGTCAGTGGTTAAAATCAAGTCATCTTTTTCCATTAAGATGGCTTCATATTTCAGAATCATAGAATCAGTCAGCCACCTTCCGGACTTCTGGCTTAATATTGTTCTCATTATGTGAGGAGTGGATACCATCAATGTTCCCCCAAAGGTCAGTTTCCTGCTTTCCTTCACCAGTAAAGCTGCTGCTGCCACTGCTTGCACACAGGTTGGCCACCCTCATGACACTGGGTCGAATACTTTGGATAGGTAGGCTACTGGTTGTTTCTGCCCTCCCCAGGCCTGAGCTAACACTCCATAGGCTATCCCACCCTCAACATTAACATAGAGGTGAAATGGCTTTTCTAGGGAGGGAAGAGACAATACAGGTGCCCGTATTAGTTTTTGTTTTAGTTCTTCAAACTGCTGCTGCTCCTCTGCTGTCCACTCAGGCTTTTCTGTCTCCTCCTGAAATTTTTCATACAAAAATTTAACATGTTGGCTAAAATTATCAATCCATAGTCTGCAGTATCCAAGAAGGCCCAGAAACTTTCTTATTTCTTTTTGCTCCTTGGAATCGGGGTTGCTACAATACCAGAAATTCTTTCCGGGTTTATCCTCCTTTTCCCTTCGCTGATCAAGTGTCCAAGGTACTTCACCTCCCTTTCCACAAATTGCAGCTTAGCTTCTGAGACTCGGAGCCCTTTTTCTCCCAAGAAGTTTAATAATTTTATGGTGGCAGATCGAACTTCCACCTCCTCTTCCCCGGATATTAGTAAATCGTCTACATACTGAAGCAGCTTGATCCCTGGAGGAAGTATTTGTTCTAATACTTGCCCCAAAAGGTTGGGCGATTCAGTAAACCCCTGTGGTAAAGCAGTCCACCGAAATTGCTGCTTCCTCCCTGTTACTGCGCCCTCCCATTGAAAGGCAAACATGTCCCGACTTTCTGTTGCCAGGGGACAGGTCCAAAAAGCACCTTTAAGGTCTACTACACTGAACCACTTGTGTTCATGAGGTATTTGCTTAACAATGTAAATTCCTTCCTAATAAATTTGCTCCTACCTCAGGTATCACCACTAAGTCCATTTTTACTTCTCGGTGATCCCCTGCACAGTTACTTCCTCCACACACAACAGGGACTGGAAACTTTCCCCCTTTTATCCCAACCACATTAGTTGTGAGTTTCCCAATCTCATATCCCTGTGGAATTTTGGTTATACTTGTTCTTTCTGTTCCTGTGTCCACTAGGAACAAGTATTCCCCCTTCTGGGGTCCTAATTTTAAATTTGTCAAGGGCTCAATATGATGGTTAGACCCCAGAAGGTAAAGCCCCTGACACCCCTATTCTTGGGGATAATCATCTTGCTCCATTACTCGGAGCACTCCATCTTCTCTCCGCCTCATCGGACAATCCCTCCTAGAGTGTCCCTCTCTCCCACAATGAAAACACTTTCTAGGACCCGCTTTCCACCCATGAGGGTTCCCTCTCCCAGCCGACTGAGCCCCGTGTTCTCCACACTCGCGCTGTGGACCACAACTGGGACCTCTGCCACGATCTGACAATCTCTCTCTGTCTCTCTGACTACTGCTTCACTTTCATTTCACTTTCTCATCATCTCTCCTGACATGCACTTTCCGAGCCTCTCGCAACAATTCATTCAAATCCCGGCCACGCCAGCCTTCCAGTTTCTTTAACTTCTTCTTTATATCAGGCCACGCCTTAGTGACAAAATTAACTTTCAACAACTCTCGCCCCACACCACTCTCAGGATCTATTCCTGAGTATTGTTGCATATTTTTCCTTAACCTTTCCAACTAATCTGTGGGAGATTCATCTTTTTGTTGTGTACTTTCAAAAGCCTTATCAAAGTTCTGTCCTTTGGGACCGCCTCTTTTATTCCCCTAAGGGCCAACCTTCTGTAATCAGACATATTATTCCTCCCTTCTGCATTATTCTAATCCCAGGCAGGTCTTGTCACAGGGAACTTCTGTTCCCCTAAGACTCCCCCTGGGACATCGGGAGGATTTTCTCGCTCCCAAATTCTAATACCCGCAGCCCGGATTGTTTGTCTTTCTCCTGGTGTAAACAGGGCTGCAGCAAACTGCATTTTGCTGCTCTGACAACCCCAAAGGGTTCTCTAATAACCTTTTTATTTCCTTCTTAAATTCCTGCACCTTAGTGCTACTCAGAGGTACATTCACACAGCCTACTCCCCTCGGGGCTACCGGGATGTGTACCTCTCTTAAAGGGAACATTACTTCTTTGAATTCCCTTTTAGGGGAGGATAAAGGGAAATTCTGAACATCCCTCACAATGGGTTCTTTCACCCTTTCAAACATACAGTACTGTACCATCATTTTTATCTTTTCCCTGGGTGCAACCCTGCCCCCAATTCCCGAGCATCACCCCTAAAGGACTGTCAGGTGGAATGCTCAAACCAGGATCATCAGATCCCAAATTTCTCTCTACTAGGCCTATTTTTACTCTCCCGTGGGACTACTTTCAACTGGAACCTTTTCGCTTTGCCCCTTCACCGGCCGGTCTCCTCGCGGAGAGACGGAACCGCGGTTATGAAACCGCTCAAAAGGAAGCAGTCTTCGAGAAAAAGGGAGTTAAAACGTAAGCAGGGTTCCTTCTTTGAATCCCCTGTCTCCCAGCAAGGTCAATAAATTATCTGAGAGAACAGGACAGAACACTCAGCAATTTCAGAATGAACCAAGGTCACTCCGACGTTGCCAAGCACACCAGGAAGCCACCCAAATTAGGAAGAGTTCAGAAGATTAACCAGAGGAAGACTCACAAGACAACTCCCCCACCCTGATGAAGGCACCGGAACTCCCACCAGACGACTCCCCAAAAATGGAAGACTCCGCCTACATATGAATATGCATGTAAAGATAGGAATATGCATGTAAAGATGATGTAACCTACACTCAAACTTGTATAAAAAGCTGCACTGATTGCTAACCGGTGGAACTCTGGGTCCAGGGTTGGCCTGGAGAGAGTTCCCCAACGCGTTGCAATAAATACCTCCTGCTTATGGACTTGAAAACTTAGTCTCTGAGCAGTTTCTATTTCGCCTTTTGGGGCAAATTTGGCATCAGTTAGAAGGGCTCCACACTCGCTTCGCAGGCAATTCTGCGTCTCAATCACACGCTCCCAGTCCCGCTATCCCAGCCGCCTGAGTAGTACTTAACAGCCATATTTCTTACCCAGGTCCCATGCACAGAAATTATCGGCTGCTGCGCGTAACTCAATTCCGTCAATTCAATTCTTCTTTCCCCCCTTCTTTGCTTCAAGAGTCCTCTGTCCGGATGGGACTCGCTGCTCCTCACGAGACTAGACAGTGGTCAGAGACTGTTGAAATCAACAGGGCGCGCCTTCTCCTCTTCGCTGTCTCGCCTCGCAGGAACAGGAGTGCTGTTCCCGGACGAGCCCCCAAATTGTGAGAAACACATTTCTCACACCTATGTGGAGAGACACCCAACCAAACCAAAAACCCAAGCCCTACATTTTCTATTTGTTGTCCTTTTCCATTTGGAGAAAGGAAAATTTCTTGCAGGATTGCCTGAATTCTGGCCCATAGTTGTTTTCTGTTCTAACCCGTTTCACGTCACAATTTTAAGAGTATTTTAGGTAACAAAATACTTGTTATATGAACCTCACCTTTTTTCACAGTTTTAGTGGTGGACAGCACTCTGGCAGAAGCCACTTGTCTACTGTACACTGCCACAGTGATTCAGATATTAGAGAGTTAGAACTCTGTTCCCATTCTGCTGTTTGATCTTGAGGAAAACCACAACAGCTCAGGTTGTCCATATGAATGGTCTGGAAAACTCTATGAGCAACATCAGCGGTGCCATGTACAAGCTACAAACTATTATTATTTAATTAAGCATCTTTGGATAGGCAGTGACATCCTCATCACCTTATCGAAGAACAGTTGTAACTTATGGCTATAGCCTGAGTGTTCCAGAGTGGCAGGTAGAGAAAATTCTGCCCTTGCACAAGGGGAAACACAAGACTAATGGTGGGGAAAAAAAAAAAGAAAAAAGGATGCTCTGGATAGCTAAGTCTTACGAACGCCAGCCTATTCAGTGTTAGAAGTCACACAGCTAAAGACTGTCTGCAAAAATAATCAAGGCCTTTAGAATTAACTGGCTGTATGGAAAGGGCTGCCTACATAAGAAGAATTTATTTCAAACAGACCTATACAAGCCCCTCCTGAATACATTTGGTAAAGGCAAAGAGAAGGCAGCTAACACAATCTATGTGAATGTTCAGTATCACAGACAAACACACCACATGGGAATGCCATGACTATGTGGGGATGGGGGTATCAAGAGAAAGGCAAAAACTGTGTTTTAAGGCATTAGCACACAGCTCTTCCAGAATTTTCTCCTGACAAATGTCTACTGGTGCCCAACATGCTCCTTTTTAGAGCACAGCCTACCATTAATCTCCCTTTCAGGCTTCCCACTGATTGTCAACCCTGCAATCTCTTGGCGCTTGGCCAACTGGCTAGGTTTACTCTGTCTTTTAAGATGAGCTATTTCAGTATTCCTGGAGTTAGCAGGATATATGCCATCTATATTCCTTCCTGTAATCTAAGCCAGTTAAATTCACCCTGACACAATACAAAAGGGCGCTGACTGTAAAAGAAAATAATTATAAGACAGAAGGGAGAAACTAGGAAATTGCAAGTCATCCAAATACAATGAAGGACAATGATTTAATTTTTTTTTCTTCATTCTGGCCAACTGATAACCTGAAAAACCTCAGGAGAATATATCTGTTGAAATTATTCATTACTTTAAAATCACAGCACAAAAAGCAACACAAGACAGAGTGAATAGATGTATCAAGCCTTTAAGACACGTCCCAGCCCAACACTGTTCTTGTTTTACCTTGCTATTCAAATATTTCTCGGTCCTAGACTAAGAATTGCTAAATACTCTCAGGCTTCAGCTGCAGGCTCAGTTTAAAACCTGTATCACAGATCCTAGGAAATTTAGAATGAAAGGAAAAGGGGTAAAACCAAAAAAAAAGAGATCACTGGATATATAGTCTTTGGTTCCAAAAATCCCATCTTGGCAGGTACATAAAAGTGACCCGGCTTTAAGGAACTTTGAAGAGAGCACATGGAAATGTAGAAGAAGCTAGCCAGGTCTCCAAGAGCTGTGCTTTGCAAATTGGTCTCTTTTATTAAGCCTGTCTTTCAGGCAGGCAAAAAACCATTTAGCTTTGTGTACTTAAACTGCTGCAGCTCATATTCCAATGAATGTGAAAGAGGCCACACTAGAAGCTCTCCTACCACTCAAGTCCTCAGAGTAACAGGGTCTTTTAATGAGGACACCACTGGATACTGCAACACATTCATGAGGTAGAGTTCCCTTTTCAGCCCCTCTGCTATCTATCTAGCCTGAGGAGAGCAGGATTTTGGAGGTATTTCCTTGGGGTAGGGGATTAGCTCAATTTGTTTGACTTCCCTTGAAGAACAAGCTTGTCTCCTTAGTACATTATACGCACTGTGAGCCAGCTGTGAAAATGAACTTAATTTAAAGTAGTGGGTTTTTTTTAAGTAATTTGTAAGAAAATATTGATCCTTCTTTTTTTACCATAGCTTTGAAAGTTTAGTTATTGCAAGAAAATACCAACAACCTAGTATATCCTTATGTTTAGAAGGCCTACCTTTTATAAAAGATGAGAGCCCAGCAGAACAGTCCACAAGACCTGTACCACAGACCAAACACAGCACAAAAGGTCTCCTGTGCAACCACACACCATGTTCACCGACACAAGGAAAGAAATAGCTCCATTTTTGTACTTTTGCTCAAGTAATATTGGTTCGGTGCATAGCTGTCGTCACCAAAGGAAATCAGTGTTTGTTCAAAGCTTGCCTTGAACATATTTTTTGCATTTGAATAAGAAGCACTCTCAGTGTTATTTCTGTGCCAGAAAACAGAGTGACTATATAAAATACGCACCCCAGAGCTTTGTATGAGGATTTAAAAAATTATTCAAAACACACAATATAGCACATTTACAGACTGAACTCAGATGTGTATGTTCCCAACTCAGGTAGGAGGAAATACAAACAATGCTCAGCATTGACTGTGGAGAGCCTCAAAAAACAACTTGCTCTCTCTGCTCAGATCCACATGCCACCCATTTCAGTACATCCCACAATTACTATTGTTAGTTAGAATAGCATTTAGTTTGCCAATTATTGTTCAATGAAAACCAGACATGATCAACATAATTTTTAACTTAAATATATATATAAATATCCTTAAATATATATAAATATCCTTGCCTAAGACACCACATTGGTTATTTCACACACAGAAGATTAATGTATGCAGCAGCCCTAGCTAAAGCAATACAAAACAACACTGTACACACTTCTAGAAACATGAAAGTATAAACACACGAGTGTTGTACCACATGAAATTTAGGATGGTGAAATGTGGCAACCAAGGGCACGGACTCCACCAAGTGATGAATCAAAGACGTTTAATGTTTTATTTTTACAGCATATATAGTTTCTCTCTTTTGATCACGCGCTGTGCTCTCTACACAGATAGGTTGTGGAGCCTGTCCACATGCCGTTGTGAGCAATACAATTGGCTACATAGAAGTGTTCACGCACCGAGGCCAATTAGTCATTGTTATTTGTTTTGTTATTTTGTTATCTATTTTGCTTGCTTGCTATCTATATTGTTGCCTTCACGTTACCATACGAGGACATTGTTTACAGTTC
>JAHSPS010066622.1:97927-147889 GCA_033628365.1 Calidris temminckii
GACAGGACAGGTGACCCAAAACTGACCAACAGGGTATTCCATCCCATCCGCATCATGCTCAGTATAAAAGCTGAGGGATCAAAGGGTCAACTCTCTTCCTTCAATGGCCGACATCCAAGAAGGACCCTGTCTGTTCGTCTTCCTTTGATCCCGATCCCAGCATTCCTGACTCCAGATCCGGAATCCAGCTCCTGTCCATCACTGAGTCCAGCCTGGGACTTTTCCCCCGTGTCTGCTGGTGATGTGATCGTCATCCTGGGAGCTTGATACAGTTTTGTATATACTGTATACTTTCTTTTTTCCTTTTTTTTCCTTTTCTTCTTATTATTTATTATTTCATTATTTATTTATATTTTCATTAAAGTAGTTTAGTTTTTTCTAAACTCATAAATCTCTTTTTTTATCTCTTCCTCTCCTCTCTTTTCCTTAGGGAGGGGAGAGAGGGGTCATCTCTCATTCTGATTGGTCAATTAGTTCAAAACCATGACAACGTGTATATATATATATATTACAACCATCTCTGTCATTTGTGCTTCCCCCCAGTCGAAGCACTACAATTGCCATGATGTCATATCTTCTTGGGTCAGTGCTCTGTATCTGAGATCTTCCAGGATTGTCTCATTTCCCCAGTGGTGAAGTCCAGAAAATCCTCCTATAAATTTCAACCTACAGGACTCAAAGAAAAACCCTTTTTAGCAAAGGGCTAATTGTTCAGTTTATTGTAATTTTGCTACAATATGAGCAACCAATTCTTTTCCAGTGCAACTTGCCTTCAAAACAGAATTACTAGATCAGAATGTATTATAATAAATTATTTATATTTGCAATAGTGCAGGCCCTGTGTTAGTTTACAAAATAATTTTGAGTATTTTCATAGGACAAAGCTAAGGGCCCCCCAACTTGACAACATTTTAAAAAACACCCTAGAAGCTGCAGTTTTTAAAACAACAATCTCAAAAGATCCCAAATAAGCAACTGTAAGAATAGTAAAACCAGCATATTCAGGTACCTTTAGTTCCTGATTCCCAAACAGACAAACTGTCTAGAACTAAGTAAAATTCTTAAGTCCTCACATCTATTTGTGGGATAAGATACTATTTAGAAAAGAAGTATCAGTTGAATTAAAGGCACTAGAAGATGGATGATAATATTTAAGTGGCCAGGAAAAATAAACCTGACCAAATTGTTCCCTGTCATATACAGCAATGGGGTTGCTCAGCCCCTGGAACTGTTTTAGATCTTAGAAAATATTTAAAAAGAATTTACCGAGTGCAAGAAAAAAATAGTTTAAAAAAGTGGTAAGAAGAAAAAAAATCTTCTTTCTCTCTGGCAATGTTAGTAACAGAGATGCAATAGGGAATAAAGACAGGGCTGTATATAGTTTAGGGCCCTTTTTGATAGAATGATACTTTTTAAATTCTATTTTTTTTACACACATGCACAAACACCCTTCTCTCCCTGAAAATGAGTACCAGTTTTTAGTTTACTGTATTTTCCTCCTTAACGGTGGAGAGGGACAGTCTAAACACACTCTAACGTATATGCACCCACGACTTAAATCTATTTGTTGTGAATCAACTGAAACATCAGTCTACATCCTTAAAGGAGAAAGCCCTGAAACTAGAAATTTCTTGTGACACATGCTGTTCTGTTTATCAGTAACTGTGCCAGCCACTCTAAAGCTATGTGAACAGATTACATGATATAAGGAATAATACCCCAATCCAGAAAACACTGAAGCATGTCCTGGTTTCTTCCATAGAATTATACATATGCTTCTTATGTTAAACACAGTATGGGATCACTTAGACTGAAAATATTTTGGCTTTAGGCTCCAATTAGCCCTAGCATAAGAGAGTGTCAGATAAAATACATGTGTCTTTCAAATAATCTGCATTTAAATAACAATTAAAACCCACCCACATTGGCACTGTCTCGTTTACTCAATTTTAACATCAAAAACCCCTCTTCTCCCCTCACCTCAGTGTAATTCATCTGTGAGCCCCCCAAGGGACTCCACCCACGAAGCACCACTCTTGCAGCATGGCCCCTGAAAGCAGGCGTGTTTCTCTATTCCTTTTTCAGAGCATATAATATAAGAGCATTTTCATGAATCAGATTACAGCCCAAGTAAAAGATACCATACACAAGAGTTACACCTCCAGCTGGAGGGAGCAATTGGAAACAATTTATTTTGTTTAGAATATTTCAAAGAAAAGTCACCATTAGAAAAATGTGGGATCTTATACCAGCAACTTTACCAAGAAAAAGAATTCCTTTTAGCCAGTATACTTTCTCCTGGCAAATTAACAAAAATTAAAACAGCAGTGACAAAATATTATTGAAATTATTAAAACTCCTCCAGTGGCATAAGCACATGCTCGAGGCAAAGCCTGTTCACATCAGTGGGAGTCTTCCTACAGCCCCGCTGCCAGAGGAACACAAGACTAGACTCCTTGTATATTGGGTTTGTGTGGCAAGGTTTTGGTATCAGGGGGGCTACAGGGGTGGCTTCTGTGAGAAGATGCCAGAAGCTGCCCCCATGTCAGACACAGCCAGTTCCAGCCGGATCCAAGACAGACCTGCCACTGGCCAAAGCTGAGCCAGTCAGCGACGGTGGTAGTGTCTCTGTGATAACATATTTAAGAAGGGGGAAAAAACTGCTGCACAACAGCAGCTGGAAGAGAGGAGTGAGAATATGAGAGAAACAACTCTGCAGACACCAAGGTCAGTGAAGAAGGAGGGGGAGGAGGTGCTTCAGGTTGCAGAGCAGAGATTCCCCTACAGCCCATGGTGCAGATCGTGGTGAGGCAGGCTGCCCCCCTGCAGCCCATGGAGCAGATATCCACCTGCAGCCTGTAGAGAACCCCACGCCAGAGCAGGTGGATGCACCTGAAGGAGGCTGTGACCCTGTGGAGAGCCTGTGCTGGAGCAGACTCCTGGCAGGACCTGTGGCGAGAGGACCCCATGCTGGAGCAGGTTTGCTAGCATGACTTGTTACCCCATGGGGGACCCATGGTGGAGCAGTCTCTTCCTGAATGACTGCACTCCGTGGAAAGGACCCACACTAGAGCAGTTCATGAAGAACTGCAGCCCATGGGAAGGATCCACATTGGAGAAGTTCATGGAGGACTGTCTCCCATGGGAATGACCCCACACTGGAGCAGGGGAAGAGCGTGAGTCCTCCCCTTGAGGAGGAAGGAGCAGCAGAGACAATGTGATCAGCTGCCTTTCCTCTCCCTGCCCTTCTTTCAGAAATAGCTTGTGGCATCTCATAAATATTATATATAAATCTACAAGTTTACCCCTAACCTCAGTCTCAATTTAACGCTCACTTTTTATTTTATATCCAGACACACCTCAGATTTTTGTTCATTTCCACTTTTCCATTTCTCACTGCAATAGACCCCACTACTTTAGCCAATTAGTTTCATTTGACATAAATTCAAGCACTCACCCCGCGTGTCATGGCCCGTCCCAAGCAACAAGTGCAGCTGCATGCTGCCCCATTGCAAGCTACAGACCAGTACATGCATAACACAGGGCACTCTGGGGCCCAGCAGTATATACTTCTTTAGAGGGAAGGGCATGGGTAATATAAAGTTTGGAGAGGTCTGTGTGTCTATACAGACATTTGGGGCAGAAAGAGGATGACAAGGTGGCTGTTACAGAGAGCAACCTGAACTTTTGACTCTCCAAGTCAATCGTCCCTTTCCCAGTATCAGCTGTTGCAGTAAGGAGGCATGGGGGACTCCACTGGTGGAAGTAATTTGAGCTTTAGACATTTGGGAAGGAAATTCGGGGGAAGAGGGAGTTGCAAAGGGAAACACTTTCCAGTGGAGTTATTACATAAGGAGAGCCTTTCACCCTGTCCCTCAGGGTGAGAAGGGGATTGCTCATGCCCCCACCACACTCCCACCCAGGCTCAGCAGAAGTCTGGATGGGGCAGCACTGGGCACAACAACAGAGCATCATTTCTCTCCTACCAAATTCACAAACTGTTGTTGAAAAGGGGAGATCAAACAGAACAATAAAACCAGCCCAACTGTGCTTACCAAACCACATCCCTGTTGCCAATACCATGTACCTTCTCAATTTACGATGGACCTTAAATTACCTAAAAGTTAGTTTCAGTGGTTAGACATGCAGACAGATTGTTCCTTTAATTCCACAGATACAGACCCTGTGTACAAATACCTAAAAAATTAGGGTTATACAGCTAAGCAAACAGGCCTGTCCCCTGCACATTATCAAAAGATGGGCTCCTTATCAAAGCCAGGTATAAATACAATAGCCAACTTTTACTTTCATGATTAACATTGGGCCACATTCTTCTCTCTGCACAGAATCTCATCACATATTACTTGCATCTCAGAAAACACAAAACATCATAAAAAAAGAATGCAAGTTATTTTAATCAAATTGTTTGAAATTTTAATTGAGATCCATGTTTGTTTTGCAACAATTTCTCATAGGCTATGCTACGATGAAACACAAGAATCATTTTGAATGAGACTAAATAAAAGCACAAGTCTCTGGAAATAATTCTGCATTTGGAGAAGACCAAATAGAAAAGCCTGATTTTAACTAAGGCCTACAGGATTACCAAGTGCATTAGGGAACAGCCTTGCAAAGATACCTCCCTTTAAATAAAGCTTTGAAAATAAAGTTTTCCAGAAGTATGGAGGTGCCTCTAATCTCAAGGCAATAACTGAGAACTAGAAGTTCTTAGCATTCTTAAACATAGAGCTAAACAAGTATTTTCTAAACAAACTTAACTTTACCGTAATGAGTTATCATATTAAAATGAAATTGATTCTTGCCACTGGGATCTGGCACTGTAATTGTCAGTCACTCAGTTGTTCCTAATTTACTGGAATACACAAATAATGCAATATTTCAAGGCTGGTATTGTTTTATTGTCTAATATTGATTAAAACATTTACACTCCTACTTTTCAATCCACATTTTAGCACTCATACCTATGGCTTTTACTTTTAGCACATCATCTTTGTGTCGTCAGAATTTCATTTAAAAAACCCAGGAACCTGATACCATATAAACAAGTGTTCGCTATATTTATGTTTAAAAATATTCATTTTCAAAAATGATGATTTATAGGAGTCTGCTGTAGCTTTCTTTCAGCTCATGTTTACCACAGATTCTACCGAGCTTTTCCTAATTTAAAGCATCCCTTTTAGAGTGCCTGCTGCTTTCCACATGGAATCTGTTTCCTCTCTCACCCTGCCCCTAAATTTAATGAAAAAAAAAAAAAAGAAATCAGTAGCTGACAATTTTAAGCAAAAATATAAGGTGCTATAACATTAACTATGTTGCCTTTTACTGAACTAGGTTCTTGAACATTCTAGGAGCTTTGTGGAAATTTAACCAGTCAGTGTTGAAAAGGCACAAAATTTTTGCCCTCCAAGACCTCCAGCAACAATGTTTTTTCCCCAGCCTGAAAGTTAGGGACCACTGTTAGGAAAGAGCAAACAGTCTGCCCAGAAAATTCACAGGTACCTAATTGGCCACTTACATTAGAACCCACCAGATTTTACTGATTCTTCTGCTGCAGGTACCCTGCAAATGTATAACAAGAGTTTTCTTCTATGGCAAGAGGAAAAGAGGTAAAGTTACTCTTACATATACCCAGGGATGATGTAACAACGATACAAGCTATTAATTATTAAAATCCTCAAAAAGCTGTCTATCTCTGTGGTAGTTTCTGTTCCATGGTATTACATGAATAGGAAAGTTATTTTTCGCATTGAGAGAAGTGTAGTTGTACATGAAAAAAGCTAACTTTGGTCCACTTGTCCGGCTTCCTAAGGACAGCATATTGGAAAGATGACCACTGATGATTCAAAAACCAATGTAAAAGCTAATAAAAATACTTGGGTATTTCATTCCTAAACCTGCACAGTGTGGTTATTTGTTTTTGTCATCCACCTTTTCGTTCTGTGTGTCCTCTGATTGTTGAGTTTTTAAGTCTTCAGCTTGTTCATGATCTTCCTTATCTACATCATCTACTTGACCAGTTTCCTTTTCTTCTACTTCTCCTTGATCAACACTTTCATATTCTACTTGTTCCAGGTCTGTTCCATCTATAAGTTCTGCCTGTACTTCTTCCATCTGTATTTGATTTACATGCTCAACATGTAACTGCTCCACATGAACTTCAGCACCTTGTTCAGTCTGAATGTGTTCAACTTCCAAGTAACTAATTTGCACCTGTTCTTGCAGTTCCTCCATCTGTGCGCCTTTCATTTGACTGTCCTGTATAAGATCATGGTGCATCTGTTCCACAGTTACCTGTGCAGGATCCACTTGTACCTGAATTACTGGTAGGACATGGACTTGCTCCACTTGTTTTATTATAGTCATCGATGTTACTGGTTCAGCTTCCACAGCTTCCGCTGGAAGAACTTCTTCTGTCACTATTCGTTCTGAAATATTGTGCATGTCTTTGAGATGCCTTCTCAGCTCACTGCCCTGCATAAACCACAAATCACATAAGGTACAGTGATTGGGTTTGTCACCGGTGTGTATTACCAAGTGATCTTTAAATTGATCCCAGCTGTTAAACACACTGTTACAAACCTGAAACAAAAGATAAAATATGTTAAACAATGCCAACAGAAACATGACAAAGTATAGTGCCTATTTCAGATCATAGCTTCACATAGTGTAGCTTCTTGCTACCTGGATTAAAAAAAAAAACGTGTACATTAAAGGTAAAAGCTGAGAAGTCAGCTTCAGATGAACAGAAGACATGATATTTATTTCTTTTTAAGAAACAGTGTGCTATTTTGAGTTGTGCATACACAGGATACCTACAAAATTTATGAGTCAGTACAGCATTTGAAAGTTTTCTTATTTTAACTTTATGTGAAATTCACATCCAGATTCACACCCTAATAAACGTCTGGTGCTAGAATTTTACATGGAAAGCTGTATAATAGCTGTAATAATACCGTATGATGAAAGTGTAATACAAAATGTCCTTTTACTGAAGTTCTAGATACAGTACTACTAGCCAACTTTTCCTTATCAGCTTTCATTTGTTCATAGCATTGTAAGATTTACCTGGCTAGACTATACTCTCCCATTTTGCCATTTCAAAAAAAAATAATACTTGAGTTATTTCAGCAGATAAAAACTCTTTAAGCTGGAAGAGACTTAAAGGGATGGAGTTNAATTAAACCAAAGGTTCATAAAGAAAAAACAGTATCTTCAATGAAGCAAGAAGAAATAGCATCTTAACTTCCCATATTATATAGAAGGAAGAGCACAAGTCATTTTGTACTCAAAAGATGCTATCCAAATTTCAGGGGCAGATTTTACAGTAACAAAAAAAGTCACTAGAAACGTTTTGCTGTGCTAATTAACAAAGAAAATTAAATCATAGATGAGGATGAAGGATGAAGCTTTCAAACAAGATGGTACGAGAGAGTTGTTAGGGAGGTATTGTATGCCTAATGCATTAATAGGCATTTGCTCAGAAGTTCTCTTAGTTAAAGAAACCCTTATAACTATATTCCAGTTATAAGATCACAGTTCAGATCACATTTAAACAGAAACATTTACTAGTACAACTGTGGAAAAAATAAGAGTAGCTCCTCAGTTTTGTGCTTTTGAAGAAGAAAACATACTTTAAGAAATTATTTTGAAAATATCTTTAAGATTTAATAGACTTAAGAGAGAAGCTTTATTAGCGCTTTCTCATTTTAGGTGCCTGTTTTTAATTGCCTCAATCCCTCTAAGTTTATGTCAATGGAAAACAAAAAAATAAAATAAAAAAACAAAACAGCATTGCAGTTGTAACTAGAAGCCAAGTTTTTCTAGCTATCAGGACTCACGTGTTCTCTTCAGCATGTTCTCTATTTCCCCAAAACATGCAAACCCTCCAAATTCTAGAGCCAAAGCCATAAGTATAGGACCATAGCAGTGCTCTCACCTGTGTGCTTCCGGAGGTGCTCTTTAAAATGTCCGAAGTGGTCAAACTGCTTATCACAGTACTGGCATATGTGTATTTTTTTGCCAGGTCTTTGCTTCTTGCTGGCACCACCTTCATCAAGGTGATAACAGGTGAGGTGCTGCTTCAAAGCACTCTCTCGTAGGTACCTTTTATTGCATATGTCACACTTGTAACTCTCAGTAGAGTGTGTTTTCATGTGTTCCTTAAAATGGTAAAACAATTTAAATGAACGGTTACATTTCTCACAGTGGAATAAATTCTTCACGTGTGACAGCTGAAATTCCACAATTTCAATACCTTCTACCTGTTTGCATGAGGGATCAGTTGCACTATCACCTTCTTCTTGGATCTGGCATTTTTTCTCTCCCTGACGATACTTACTGGTGATATCTGCCAAAAGAGCCAAAGCAGATTCATCTGATGTATCCGTTGTCTGTATATACTTTATAGATTGCTCTGCAGAAGCTACTTCAAGTGTTTCGATGCTGTCATCTTCCACTTCAATTGTCCCCTCGGCAATCTCAACCTCAATTTCAACAGGCTCCGATTCTGCAGAAGGCAGTGTTTCTGTGATAACATTAGAGGTTTCAGCTATCTTCCTCTTTTTCAGTTTATTTTTACCTTGAGTTTGATCTGATTCTAAGGGTGATGAATTTTCTTTGTTCCTGCAAAGCATTTGCATAAACATAGTTAAGATCCATAAGCACTTACATAACAATTTCTGCCCGATACTGAGCTTCTGCATTAAACACTCGCTAGCTGTTTCTCAAAAAAGTTGAATGATGAATGACCACATAACTGCTCTGGTGAGACCCCACCTGGCGTACTGCATCCAGCTCTGGAGCCCTCAGCACAGGAAAGGCATGGACCTGTTGGAGCTGGTACAGAGGAGGGCCACAAAAATGATCAGAAGGATGGAACACCTCTCCTTATGAGGAAAGGCTGAGAGAGTTGGGGTCGTTCAGCCTGGAGAAGAGAAGGCTCCAGGGAGACCTCATTGTGGCCTTTTGATACTTAAAGGCGGCCTATAGGAAAGATGAGGACAAACTTTTTTGCAGGGCCTGTTGTGATAGGACAAGGAGTTATGGTTTTAAACTAAAAGAGGGTAGATTCAGAGTAGATATAAGGAAGAAATTTTTTACAATGATGGTGGTGAAACACTGGAACAGGCTGCCCAGAGAAGTTGTGGAGGCCCCATCCCTGGAAACATTCAAGGTCAGGTTGGACGAGGCTCTGAGCAACCTGATCTAGTGGAAGATGTCCCTGCTCATTACAGGGGGGTTGAACTAGTTGACCTTTAATGGTCCCTTCCAACCCAAACTATTCTATGATTCTATGAACCTGCACGCGTTTGAGAAGCTAATTTGCCCTTAATCTATACTCCTTGGAGCTGTAGAACAGCACGGTTAAAGCTGTGGAGCCTTTGATATAAGGTTACTAAAACCTTTTTAATTGCTCTGCTTGAACGATAAACATGACCTATCAAGAAGAAAGGCCAGTTAGCCTAATGACATTGGTTTAGCTAAGTTGTGAAATTCTGTACTTGGAAGGAAAACTTCCCTGAAGGGAGGAGTTCTTTGGCCTGCCCACTCAGAAATAAGATTCAAGTCCTTCCTACACTGTTAACCTCTTAAGCTCTGGAGTGCATGCAATCGCCTGCAGCACTTACAGCTTGTTAAAAAACACTACAGCTGTGACTTCACACAACGATTATTATATCATCTTGTACTTCAGGAAAGCACACAACTAACAGCTGAGGTAAAAAAAATAATAATAAAAAAGCAAACCATTGGGTTGTGGAGTTTTCTAGTTTAATTTTCTGGGCTTAAACACAATCCCCAGCTCTGTTCCTCTTCTCCTTGCAGCATAAACACACAACCCTCTTCCTCCAAGATGTCAGGGACAGCATCCCATCTCAAACACAAAGCTGAGCGGGCCAATGCTTTCAAGTCACACCCTCACAATTATCCACAGCACTTACATGCTGGAGGTTTTACTACTGATTATCAGTTTCAAAAATGAGTGGCTATCTTCCCCTCAAATCAAACTGACAAGTGATTTGTACTTTTACCTTCCTTTGCAGCCTGATGAATCTTTTTATGTAACCTACTCCCTATCACTTTCAGGTTTTCTAGTAATAGGAGAGAGAAGGGTTTTCTCCAGTATCTGTATGTCATATGGCAGAGATGTGTGGGTAATGACCTAATGCAAGATACAGCTTATTAAATTGCATCTTACTATATTCAGATACAGGAAGACAGAGCAACTAAACTTATAGTTTCATCTAGCCTGGATTTCTGATGTTTAGAAGGTGACAGTTACTTTAATGCAAAGAGCTCCAGGATCACGTACCAAAATAATAATCTGAATTTCACTGAATTTTTAGAGTTGGAAGGGACCATAGAGATCATCTAGTCCAACTCCCCTGCTGAAGCAGGATTGCCTAGAGCTTGTCAGAGCATGTTACTCAGGACTCCATCCAGGTGGGTCTTGAGAAATCTCCAAAGAAGGGGACTCCACGACCTCCCTGGGCAGCCTGTTCCAGGGCTCTGTCACCCTTACTGTGAAGAAGTTTTTCCTCATATTTGAGTGGAACTTCCTATGTTCCAACTTGTGCCCGTTGCCCCTTGTCCTATCACTGGAAACCACTGAAAAGAGTCTGGCTCCCTCCTCCTTCAACCCTCCCTTGAGATACTTGTAAGCATTAATAAGGTCTCCCCTCAGCCTTCTCTTCTCCAGACTAAAGAGTCCCAGCTCTCTCAGCCTTTCCTCATAAGGGAGATGCTCCAATCCTTGAATCATCTTTGTTGCCCTACACTGGACTCTCTCCAGTAGTTCCCTGTCCCTCTTGAACTGGGGAGCCCAGAACTGGATGCAGTATTCCAGTTGTGGCCTTACCAGTGCAGAGCAGAGGGGGAGAATGACTTCCCTTGACCTGCTGGCCACACTCTTCCCTATGAAGCCCAAGATTCCATTAGCCTTCCTGGCGACAAGAGCACACTGTTTGCTCATTGTCATTTTGCTGTCCACCAGGACCCCTAGATCTCTCTCTTCAGAAGTTGCCTCCAGCAGGTCCACCCCTAACCTGTACTGGTGCCTGACATTCTTCTTCCCCAGGTGAAGGACCCTACACTTTTCCCTGTTGAACCTCATGAGGTTCTTCCTTGCCCAGCCCTCCAGCCTGTCCAAGTCTCGCCGGATGGCAGCACAGCCCTCCAGGGTGTCAGCCACCCCTCCCAGTTTGGTATCATCAGCAAATTTGCCGAGTATACACTCTGTCCCCTCGTCCAGGTCACTGATGAATATATTGAACAGCACTGGACCAAGTATTGACCCCTGGGGGACACCACTGGTTACAGGCTTCCAACTTGAACCTGCTCCATTAATCATTACCCTTTGAGTCCTGTCACATAGCCAGTTCTCAATCCACCTCACTGTCCCCTCATCCAGCCCATAATGCCTCAGTTTCCCAATGAGGATGTTATGGGAGACAGTGTCAAAAGCCTTGCTGAAGTCAAGGTAGATGACATCTGCTGCCCTCCCCTCATCCAACCAACCAGTTATAGCATCATAGAAGGCTATCAGATTGGTCAAACATGATTTACCCTTGGTAAACCCATGTTGCCCACTTCCAATAACCCCCCGCTCTTCAACTTGTTTGGAGATGACATCTAGAATGAGTCTCTCCATTACCTTCCCAGGGACAGAAGTGAGACTAACTGGTCTGTAGTTCCCAGGGTCCTCCTTCTTGCCCTTTTTGAAGACTGGAGTGATGTTGGCCTTCCTCCAGTCCTCAGGCACCTCTCCTGTTCTCCATGACTTTTCAAAGATGATAGAGAGTGGCCCAGCAATAACATCTGCCAGCTCCCTCAGCACTCGCGGGTGCATCCCATCAGGGCCCATGGACTTATGAATGTCCAGTTTGGCCAAGTGGTCCCAAACATGGTCCTCCTCTACTAGAGGAAAAATTTCCTCTCTCCATACCGTCCCCCTTGCCTCCGAGGCCACAGATTCATGATTCTACCCTGCAAAGAGGAGACTACCATCCTTGAGCACATTGTGTGGCTCAGGTGTGAAACTTACACACATACAACACACTGTACTTCACAGAATCACAGCTGGTTGTTTTCTTTCTAGTCTAGATAATGCAATGTGCAACTCTGATGCATTGCACAAATTGTTAGTTCTACAATAATCTCTACTTCAGCTGAACTTTCTGAAGCCTACCCCTTTCAGTCAAAGCTCAGATAGAGGCACTGTATTGCAATTCCCCCTCCTACTGTGGAGAAAACGGGGACTGACAGTGGTACTCAAGTTTGTTTTTCTAACCAAAAAAACCCACCAAAAATCAAAAATGAACAATGGAAATAACTAAGAATAGACTGGCTTGCACATGTGTTTGTTAAGCAAAACATTGGTTTCCTTGTAACATAGGAATTACAGCATTTACTAGTGATGCATAATCAACAAACTGCATAACATCATACAACAGTGGGAAATAATTGCAGGCTGGACAGTTTAGCTTGACGGACTGATCTGAACCCTGGTTCAACAGCTCTACCAGTGTACAGAGACTCAAAAGTGATATCAATTAGAACATACTTTTTCAGTTTCAAGTGTCTTTTAAATTTCTCAAGCAGCAAAGGTCTGCTTTTTTCCTGAATGAAAAAAAAAAAAAAAACATTTCGGTAATACCATGTCTAATCTTAATAATGTCAAAAAAAGAGTGTTGGTGGGGTTGAAGGGTAGGACTAAAAATGCACAATCCCATTTTTCCTATTCAAAAAAACCACATATTCAGCTCTGCCACCAATCCATAGAAAAAGCACAGAATAAGTCGATTCAAAAAAGTCAACACTGATGTTGAAAACTAAGTTTCCAGTATCATGTCATTCATGTCATGGAAGTTTTGGTTTGTTTTTTTTTAAGAAAAAAAAAAAAAAAAAAAAGCTAGCTGGCTACTAGAAGAACTTGGGGTCAATGCCACTCTCCTGAACACAAAGACCTTTCAGCAGGTCTAGAAGAGAAAGCAAGGATAACTGTAATGCTGAGAGGCATTTATTACCCCTCCCCTCTGCTTCATGACAAAAGAACAGTGTAGCATACAGAAGGAATGAGAACGTGACAGCACTTTGTGAAAGGGAAGGAAGGGGAAGAAAAACAGCATGATAGGAATGGCACCTACTTTTCTCAGGTTGGAGTTTGGTAATGGAGTACAGTTCCTCATACCAGATAAAAGGTGCCACAGTAACATTTGATTAAGTATTGGTCCCAAATAAAACCGATTATAACAATTACATTTGTTCAAGAAGTTTGAGAGATTAATTTTGCACCAAGAAGTTTTATTCTGCCTATTCTCTTGAAATCAGAAAGCTGCATGAAATCAAAACACCAGCACAAACTTCTTAATGTGGTCTAACTACCTGAGAAACATCATCACCGTACACCCAGCTCTCAATCAGGCATGGGCAGTCAGATAGTACAGAGACCTGGTATTAGCTACCACAAAGTCACAGCCCTATGATGTCTGCAGCATTTACCAGCCATGTCACTTGTCATCGAGTTACAGCCCAAAGAATGTGACTTCATTTTTTAGCCTTTATAATTCTGACCCATGTCTTATTGTAGAAGAGTATACAGTCCCACAAAAGTTTAGGAGGTTCCAGGATAAAGAACAGCACTGCAAAATACTGGCAGCCAGCTCTCATAAAAGGATTCTTAAGACTTAACATTTCAGTGTTGGGAAGAAAAAAAGGCTTATTTGTTTACCTGATTTCAAGTGCTTTGATTGCTTCTAACATCTGTAGATACTCAGCTGCTTTCCAAACGTCATTTGCTTCTTCCTCACCTTGGACCATTAGTTTTGCTGTGTAGGTGAACTCAATTAGGTGACGAAATGCCATGTTACTTACACCTGTTTACAAGTAAGAAAAACGGCCTCTTTTAGCAATTCCTCAGTCTCATCTATCTGATGAATCTTGCACACTTGCCTGCTCACCATTTTGCTCACAGTACTTTGACAGCCAGTTTCGTGAAGTGCCACCACTTGAAAGGCTCATATTGGAATAAAAAGTCTACTATAGAAACATGTGAATCTGGAACAACTACAGAGTCATGCCATGACAAAGATAAAACAAAGGATAAGATGGACAAAAAGCTGTTTGTATAGAATAATAAAAAGTATAAATTTAAACATAAAAATATGATCTCTCTCTCTCAAGAAACCTCTGAGCAGCAAGTTACCAGAAGCTGAAGTATTGCTCCAGGAAATTGCTCCTTGCCCATCAGGCAAGTATTGCACCCCAGCCAAGGCATCTTTTTCTATTCATTTTTTCTTCAGGGGAAGTTTTTTCCAGTGGCGATAGCTACCTGTACTGGTTTTGGCTGGGACAGAATTAAATTTCTTCATAGTAGCTTGTATGGGGCTATGTTTTGAATTTATGCTGAAAATAGCGTTGATAACACACTGATGTTTTAGTTACTGCTGAGCAGTGCTTAAAGAGTCAAGGCCTTTACTACTCACACTGCCCTATCAGCAAGTAGGTTGGAGGTGCACAAAAAGTTGGGAGGAGACAGTTGGGACAGCTGACCCCAACTGACCAAATGGATATTCTATATTATATGATGCCATGCTCAGCAATAAAACTGGGGGGGAGGCGGGCAGAGGGGCCACTGCTCAGGGCCTGGCTGGGCATCGTTCAGTTGGTGGCAAACAACTGTTTTCATTTGCATCACTTGCCTTTCTTGGGTTTTATTTTCCTCTCTAGTTGTTATTTTTTCCTCCTTTTTTAAACCATTTTAAAAAAATTATGATTTCTTTTTAATTATTAAACTGTTTTTATATCAACCCATGAGGTTTTTTTCTCACTTTTACCCTTCTGATTCTCCCATCCTACTGGTGGAGAGAGGTGGGGGGGGATGAGCGAGCCTGGCTGTATGGTGCTTAATTGCCAGCCAGGGTTAAACCATGACACTACCTCAGAACAACTCAAGAGCTGAGATCTAGGAAGGTAATTGATATGACCAAGCGTGTATTTAAGACCATACCAAGAATACTGCATTCATTTTGAGCTTGGACACAGAACTCTGAAGGTTTTTATTTGCATGAATCAGACTACCTTCAATCTCCACCAAGGGCTCCTGAGTGAAATCTTGGAAGAATTTGTAGAAAAACTGGCTACAGGCAGCAAGAACAGCCTTGTGAGCTTTGAAATGGTGACCTACAAAGAGACAAACATTTTGGATTAGGATAACACCTTCTTATTCAGAGTGCAGAATAAGTGCAAATGCAGAGAAGAGAACAGCTGCAGAACCACCCAGTCTACAAATCTATTCCAGCAGCATATAGTCACTTAGTATGTCTCCTTGTAACATGGGATACCACTGCAGCTAGCCTGTCTCATCTCATGCAGACCCTTGCTGACATCACTGACCTTGTTGAAGCTCTGCAACTCAATTAGCTGGAGGACTTAATCATTTCAGAGTGTTTATCTTTTCAGATATTTAAGTTATACAGGAAAAAGTTTGCACAGGATTTTCCCATGTCTTGGGCTCAGCTCTCAGGTATTATCCAGGCTCTCCTTGGGTTTTGGTGCTCTTACACATCAATGTATTTTATCGTGACTTCTGGCAGCATAAAGTAGTTCTGCTCTGTTCTTCCTGTTTTCAAGACTGTGTATTCCCCATCACTGTGTTGCCTTCTCCCTTGTACAGGCATGAACATTCATAAGGCTCCATGGGACAG
Source organism: Calidris temminckii (assembly GCA_033628365.1). Taxonomy (NCBI): domain Eukaryota; kingdom Metazoa; phylum Chordata; class Aves; order Charadriiformes; family Scolopacidae; genus Calidris; species Calidris temminckii. Next base: position 113,650 of record JAHSPS010066622.1, read on the forward strand.
AGGTAAGAGAAGCAACATGGATTAGAACTACACAGCTGCACAAGAAAACAGTTTTGAGCCCAACATGTGGATTTGGTAATACCAGAGCAGGAACAAACATTCAGGATAAGTTTTGTGCAAGCACTGTCAGTGAAGCTACAGTGATTCCAGAAGAGCAATTTTTTTCTTCGTTTGCTTACTTTTTTCTAATCCAGGCTCTGTAGGACCCTTTTCCTTCAAGTGAGTTCTTGCTATCCTTTAAAGGATGAGATGGTACTCCTTTAGCTAGGCCTGTCCTAGTGGACACTGCCTATCTTCCTTGAAGCGCTCATCCATTCTAAGACATGTTTGGGATAAGAAACAATCTTAGGTGATCTATCAGACACCACCTTTCCTAATACAATAATAAACACTTATATCTTCATCTTCCTTTTAAACTAATACTTATGTCTTTAGAACACACAGAAAAAGAAAAGGGAGTTGTTCTACCCTATTTTAACTATATATTAAAATAGTAGGTAGATATCAGAGAAGCAAGAAGGCAATCTGGCAATCTTCTTTCAAGCTGTTTGGGTTTTTTTGGTTGTTGTATTATTAAATATAACAAGTTAGGGAAACATATTTTTACAGTGTTTTGGAAATCCTTAGATAACACATTAAATATATTACAGCAGTTTCAAAGCGGGTTTCTATCTGAAAATATTTAGCCCCTCATTTAGAAAAGCAGAAGCAAAATTATTAATCACTGCTGGAGACTCTGTTCTGCCCAAGATTTTAAATGAAACTCTGCAAGCAACTTGCACACCAATACAGAACCAAGAATTTGTTAGCAACCCAGTTTGACTGTTGACCTGTGACAAACCCAACAGCTTCCCAGCACAGCTTTCAGACTTCTCTGTATATCAACTGGTTCTCAGGCCTGTACGTACCATCGACAATCAGAGTGATATCCGTAAACTGGTCCTGCTCACGCTGTTTATTCAGTCTATCCAAAATAACTTTATAGTGTTCAGGGAATTCCTGGAAACATTCCATCATTTCTTCAGCTTCCATGGCAAAATGACTACTCTGCAAAAGATGTGGTAGGACAATAAGAATACTGCACCACTCTGTAAATACTATGCAGTCAGATTAGTATACAAACATGAACTAACTAGCACTTCTCAGGGACTACAAAACCAATAAAAAAAACAAAAACAAAACAAAAAAAAAAAAAAAAAAAAAAAAAAAAAAAACAAAAAACCACACAAACTGGCTTGGTAACAGGTTCACCTGATTTTAGCTGTGTTGTGCTTTAGCCATTGCTCTCAATATAGTTTTTAGCAAACCATTGTATCATTTGATCTTCCCAGAGGCTGGTGTTTGATAGGGAATGCGATATACCCTCTTTGGCCCAGGTATCTATGAGGCTGTTTCAGAAATTACTGCCATTGTCTGACTCAGTTCTCTCTGGGGTGCCATGTCACCACAGGACCAGATTTTCAAGGCCCAGGACAGTGTTCCAGGCAGTGGCATAGGGCACAGGATATGTTTCCAGCCATCTGGTTGTTGCTTCTAACATTGTGAGGACATGGCGCTTGCCTTGGCGGGTTTGTAGGAGTGTGATATAATCGATCTGCCAGGCCTCCTCGTATTAATATTTCAGCCATTGTCTGCCACACCAGAGAGACTTTAAACACTTGGCTTGCTTGATTGCAGCACATCTCACATTCATGGATGACCTGTGCAATAGTGTCCATGGCCAAGTCCACCCCTCAATCACAAGCCCATCAACATGTTGCATCTTTTCCTTGATGGCCTGAGGAGTCATGGGCCCATCGAGCTATGAATAATTCACCCTTATGTTGCCAGTCCAGATCCACCTCAGCCACTTCAATCTTAGCAGCCTGATCCACCTGCTGGTTGTTCTGATGTTCCTCAGTGGCCCAACTCTAGGGTACATGGGCATCTACATGATGTACATTCACAACCAGATTCTCTATCCAGGCAGCAATATCTTGCCACAGTTCGGCAGCCCAGATCGGTTTGCCTCTGTGCTGCCAGTTGCTCTGCTTCCACTGCTGTAACCACCCCCACAAAGCATTTGCCACCATCCATGAATTGGTATAGAGATAAAATACTGGCCATTTTTCTCATTTGGTAATGTCTAAGGCCAGCTGAATGGCTTTCACCTCTGCAAACTGGCTCAATTCACCTTGTCCTGCAGTGGCTTTGTTGTGCAGGATTCCACAGAGCAGCCTTCCACTTTCTATGCTTTCCCACGATCCATCAGGACCAGGATCAGTGAACAGGGCATATCTCTTCTCATTTTCTGGTAGTTCTTTATACTGTGGGGCCTCTTCCGCACGCATCACATCCTCCTCTGGTGATACTCAGAAATCTGTGCCTTTTGGTCAGTCCATGACCATTTCCAAGATTCCTAGGCAACTGGGTGTCACGGTTTGTGCCAGACTGGCCAATGAGATGAATAACAGATGCCCTTCCTCACCTCTCAAAAACTCCAAGAGGAGAAGAAAGAAAGAGAAGGAGATTTACGAGTTTAGAAAGAACTACACTAATGAAAAAATTAATATTAAAATAAAAAGAAAATAATGAAATAGATACAATATATACAAAACTGTATCAAGCTCCCAGGATAATGATCACATCACTGGCAGGCACTGGGGAAGTCCCAGAATGGACTCGGTGATGGATGGGAGCTGGATTCCAGCTCTGGAGTCAGGAACACATGGATCAGGATCAAAGGCAGACAAATAGACAGAGTCCTCCTCGGACACTGGCAATTGAAGAAAGAGGTCTGACCCTTTGATCCCTCAGCTTTTATACTGAGCATGGGGCAGATGGGAAGGAATACACCTGTTGGTTAGGTTTGGGTCACCTGTCCTGTCCACTCCTTCCTGCAGGTGGGACCCCTCTATGTTTTTCTACTTCCAACACTCCAATGGGGCAATTAACAAAATGAACTGACCTTGGTTGTTATAGCAATAAATATAAGCAAAAGCCTCTCTGCATACCATTCCTTGGTATTCACTATAAACATAGGTCTTATCACTCTGACAGCGAACAGTTTCTGCACAATATGCTGTTAATTTCAGAGAGAAGAGGCTTCGCTAAGAAGTAAAATTACTGAACAGAAAATTGGTTCTGTTTTACCTCAAACCAGGACGCTGGGGTTTCCCATTCAAGCAACTGCGTGATCAGTACAATCCACTTACTTCACTGTCCTGGTTTGAGTGACACAGGACTAACTTCTAATGCTTGGGAAAACTGCACTTTTAGAAGACTCTGGTGTCTGAATTCATGAAAATATTTACTTTATAGCCAGCCAGGCTCTGGGAGATTCAAGGTCTCAGTGTTTTCAAGCCATACCAGGTGCAGGGATGAGGAGGAGCAAGACCCGGGCACTTAACTCAGGCTGGCCAAAAGGATTATTTCATAAGAAGGCCAACAGAATCCTGGGCTGCATAGGGAAGAGTGTGGCCAGCAGGTCAAGGGAGGTCATTCTGCCCCTCTACTCTGCACTGGTGAGGCCACAACTGGAATACTGCATCCAGTTCTGGGCTTCCCAGTTCAAGAGGGACAGAGAACTACTGGAAAGAGTCCAGTGTAGGGCAACAAAGATGATTCAAGGACTCGAGCATCTCCCTTATGAGGAGAGGCTGAGAGAGCTGGGACTCTTTAGCCTGGAGAAGAGAAGGCTGAGGGGTGACCTTATCAATGCTTATAAGTATCTAAAGGGTGGGTTGAAGGAGGATGGAGCCAGACTCTTTTCAGTAGTTGCCAGTGAGAGGACAAGGGGCAATGGGCACAAGCTGGAACACAAAAGGTTCCACTTGAATATGAGGAAAAACTTTTTCACAGTGAGAGTGACTGAGCCCTGGAACAGGCTGCCCAGGGAGGTCGTGGAGTCCCCTTCTCTGGAGATTTTCAAGACCTGCCTGGATGCAGTCCTGAGTGGCATGCTCTGACATGCTCTGGGTAGTCCTGCCTTGGCAGGGGAGTTGGACTAGATGATCTCTATGGTCCCTTCCAACTCCAAAAAATTCAGTGAAATATAAATTAGAAAGCCTGCTGAGGAGTTGTCTCTCTCCCTTGATGGCGGCAGGTCCAGAGAACTTCTTGCCCCGGTGCTGGACCCGAGGCCTTCCCTTCCTCCCAAAGCCGTTGCACTTGCAGTGTCTGACATTTGCTGTCTACTGCTTGGAGTGCACAGCTTCCTACTGATATAATTGGCCGAGTATGATTCCTGTATATCTTATATTAGTACCAGGATCAATAGCGGTTCTGCAGTATTATTGTTAATTATTTAGTCTTATCTTATTTAAATCTATTTATATTTCAACCCTCATGTTTCCTTGTGTTCCCCGATTCCCCTTCCTAGGTGGGGAGGGGTCATCAGGTGATAGAATAATTACGCAGACGACAAAAAATTGTTATGGGTTTCTCAAACCATAAGATATAGTATGATTTATATAGTTATATATAATGATTTTACTTTATTTATGGCTACGGCTATGGCATACAGCACACTTAACATCTTGCCCTGTGCAGAATACACCCAGGGCTACTGCACAGACTATTTCCTATTTAATTTGTTCAAACACTTGTCATTGCTCAGGGCCCCTCTTTAAATCATTTTTCTTCCAGGTCAATTAATATAGTGGGCTTACAATCAGACTGTCATCTGAGATATGCATTCTCTAAAAACCCCACGACACCTAAGAAGGCTTGTGTTTCCTTCTTGCTATGGGATCTGACGGCATCCAACTTGCCATTTTATTCCTGAAAACTGGATCTCCTGTGCAAGTCCCTTGACCTTACCCCGTCTTATGGCAAAACCAGCTTTCGGAAGGATGTGAATTTTTTTATTCCCCTTCTCAAAAACTTCTTCTGCTGTGTTGCCCTATACGATGATGTCATCAATGTACTGCAGATGTTCCGGAGCTTCACCCTGTTCCAGTGCAGTCTGGATCAGTCCATGGCAAATGGTGGGGCTGTGTTTCCACCCCTGGGGCAGTCGATTCCAGGTGTACCAGACACCCCTCGAAGTGAAAGCAAACTGGGGCCTGCACTCTGCTGCCAGAGGGATTGAGAAGAATGCATTAGCAATATCAATTGTGGCATACCACTTGGCTGCCTTGGACTCCAGTTCATATTGAAGTTCTAGCATGTCTGGGATGGCAGCACTCAGTGGTGGTATGACTTTATTCAGGTCACAATAGTCCACAGTTAGCCTCCACTCTCCATTAGACTTTCACACTGGCCATATGGGACTGTTAAAGGGTGAGCGAGTCTTGCTGATCGCTCCTTGGGTGATGTGCCAGGCCATCAAATCCACGCCGTCCGATAAACCTGGTTGTCCCTTTCTCCCACCCGGCTAGAGGCAGGGCCCCTCTAATCCTGGTCATAGTATCTATTACTCATTTCTTGCGGAAAAAACTTGGAAGTTCCTTCAAGAGGATCAGAAGTAAGATCAGGCCTCCTACTGTGCCTGAGGAACTGCCCACTGGAAACTGGGGCAGCACTTTTCCTGGAGGGATCCCCTTTTCTGATTGTTCTTCCTTGCAACTCGTGTACCAGTGCCCGTGTTACCAAAGACTGGCCTCTGCTTTGTTTATAACCATATGCTAACTAAAATATTGTTTGCTTCCTAACCTTCTTACAGTGTGTGAAAATAGTAAATTATGGAGCTTCTTACTCTGTAAGAAAATAGTTACCGAGCTGATAATGAGGAGACAGCTTGAAGCAGTAATCACTTCAAGGTTCTCTCATATGTCAAAAATATGTATTTCTATATTAATTAGGACAGAGCATTGGCCACCTCAAGGAACGTCCTTATCATCCTCATGAAGCTGGCAAACTTACAGTAAACTTTCACTGTCATGAGATGACTCAATACCTTAAAAGGATGATGTGAGGAAGGGTATCCCTACCCAAAAGACCACTGAGGAACTCACACTTGCGCAGTGAGTTCTGCCGATGTTGCAAAATTTAATATGCAAGTGCAAAGAGGGCTATTCGGTCATCCTAATGAATATGTAAGCTTAAGCAGAGTAATGTATTAGGTAGGGAGAATAATGAGAATCTTTTGTGTATAACAGGGATATTCACCCATTATTTAAGGTGTGCTAGATTTGCAGATTTCCACCTAGCACCCGACATCGAATAAAGCAGTATCTCCTCTCTAAACTACTACTGGTTTCGAGAGTTTTTGTTTCAGGTAACACCCGTAGGATCAAAGCAGGTCATCCATCCCACTTCCTCATATCCTCTCTGTGGTCACGCAGGCAGAACCACGGGGTGCGTCGTGGTGCATACCCTCTGCATTCTCTCGAGTGGAAAAATGCCTGCTCCTAATAGCTGAGATACTGGCCTGTACAGGTGGGGAGTAAGACACATTCTCTTCAAGTTGCTGGAACTTCCGAGACAGTTTCTCCACAGCCAAGACAAGAGGGGAAGAGAAACTTTCTTCATATAGCTGAGTCCTCCAGCCACCTCATCCACCGTCAGTTCCTCTTCACCATTCCATCACTGCCAGTGAGTTGGCATATGACGATGGTGCGCTCTGTACAAACTTCCGCCACATGGACCTTGTACATTGGACCTCATTGGGATCTGTGGGTAACTGCATTGATCAGGTCATAATAAATCATCTCCCACATGGCTAATTCTCTCAGGTACTGGATACCTCTCTGCATGGTGGTCCACTTGCTCAGATGGCATACAACATCTTCACTGAAGGGGTACCTTTCCCTCATGCCTGACAGGGGTCGCCTCCAGAGGCTGAGGGCTTGTGTCTTTTTCCCAAATCCCCTTGTCAATGCCCCCTTCTCTAGGCAGAGATCCCAGCTGCCTGGCTTCCCTACCCTCTAATTCCAGGCTACAGGCCCCATTATCCCAGCATTGGAACAGCCAGGTGACAGCGTGTGCACCCAGATGGTTGCTGAAATCTTTTCACATATCTCGCAGCTCACTCAGGGATAGGGATCAGGTGATTATCTCTGGTTCTGCCTCTTCCTCTTGTTCTCCTGATGGCCCTGGTACAATCATCATCCCTTACTAAGCGAACTGATTTTTTGGCGTATTTCTTCTTCTGGATAGGGGTGACTAATAGCAGAACAGGTTGGTTTTCTGGTTCAGCTGCAGTGCCTATTGCAGGGGTTGGAGCAGCTGCAGGGCCTGTTGGTCTGGTTTCCATCTCTGTCCCCTGAGGATGCTGCATCATATCGAACAATGTCTGGTAGATACTGGCCAGGGCCCAGCACAGTGCAGTAAGTTGTGCCTCCCTGGAATAGCAACAGCATTTTTCCTTTCAAATATTCTATCACTTTATCAGGGTCCTGTAGTTGTTCAGGGATGAAGTCCCAGACCATTGGAGCTGAAAAGCTCTCTAGATACCTGCCCATATGCCATGCCACCCATGGCTACCCAGCCTCAGGGTAGATCTCTGGGTGGTATTCTTAAATAGTTGTTTGACCCTAAACAAGAGCTGAAACACATTCAGGAGACCTAGCAATAGGACCAGGCTGGTTTGAACGTCCCAAGAGTATTCAAAATTCTCAAAAGCTGTCATACCTGGCCAAAAAGAGAAAATGGGGGATGAAAGAGCTGGGGAAACTATCCCCCCCCATTTCTCCCAGAGATTAGGTGCAATTATTAATACATTCTGAGAGACAGCACCCGAGGTACAGGCAGGACAACAATGCTACATAAACGCCCCAACATAACCACCTGAACAGTGATGTTATCATAAATTGATATTACAGGACAGCAAAATGATAACCCTGATCCCTCTCCCAGAGATGATAAACAGCATCACGAGGAGTCCATAGAGCATATTAGAATTTACTTAACAGAGCCATGAGAACAAACCAAGCAACATGGTGACCAGCAACTATTTAGCTAATATAATAAATGCATCATATAACAAATTCATTTTAACACGTTCTGGTTAAATCTGTTATTTCAACCCTTCGAGCCCCACGTTGGGCGCCAAAAAGGACTTGCGGTTTCGCCCCAGCCGGCGACAAAGAAACACGTGGTCTTTCACTCACTTTCCCCCTCCCCCCAGCGGGCCAGATCGGGAGGAGATTCGGAAGAAAAAGGCAAAACTTGTGGGTTGAGACAAAGGCAGTTTAACAGAACAGCAAAGGAAAGAGGAAAATAACAACAATAATACTGATAGAAGAATACACAACACGATTAATGTGCTGCCGCTCACCGTCTAGAACCGAAGCCCAGCCCACTCCCGAGCAGCGGTTCCTGCTTTCCTGGCCAGCTCCCCCAGCTATATACTGAGCATGGCGTCACATGGTATTGAATAACCTTTGGGCTGGTTTGGGTCAGCCGACCCAGCACCTTGTGAAAATTAACCCTATCCCTGCCGGAACCAGGACAAGCTGACAGGTAGGAAACGTTAGGGTTAATTAAGTGGAACATGGCCTTATTTATACACATGAATAAAGAAATGCACTTACCTACTTTGACTGTTTTTTCTACAGATTCATCAGGGAACCACCTCCCTCAAAGCAAATACTGCAGAGATATAACATCTCCACAGCAAACTGTTCTACATTATCTCATCAGAATAATGTCAGAATCTTTATAAAGTTACTTCTTGCAATTCTACCAATCTACTTGGTGGAATAATGGTTCTGAAAATTTTCATACTTAAGTTACATGTTGTATCTAGTGAACACAAGATGTTTACTTCCTTTAAGTAAGACATAATAAAGCAGCACTTTTCAGCTTCTGATTATATAGTATATAGGAATTGCCAATGATTTAATGTGCTATAAGGTGAAATATTCTTTGCCAACCTTTTGAAAGAGACGCATAGGCTTGTAACCTGATGGTTCTTCCTCCCTTACTTATACAACAAACATAGCTGGGGTGAGAGTTGCAGAGGGTCTCAAACCTGAAGAGGTTTAGCAGAACTCTGTGCTTGTGGATGAGATACAGATGTTAGTGCACTGCTAATGCAAAAGAATCTCTGTAGAGAGTTCAAGTGCTTCAATGAAAGCATTTCACAAATTAACTCCAGGCAAAATGACTCATCTTCAACTCCCACATTCACATGACTCTCACACTGAAAATGCCACAGAAAAAGCAAAGACATTTCAAAGTCACATTAATGCAGAAACTTTGTTTCTTTTCACAGTCTAACTCACTTTGAAGAACATATGGTTTCTGAGAGAAAACAGTCATTAGGCTTGAATGAGCCTTACCCTTCACTATATTGTTGTACTTAGTATGGACAAAAAAGTCAGGAAGTCAGGAGAGTAGCTAATATCAAACCAAACACTGGATATAGATTGAAAATTCTGGCATGGCAAAGAAGCCGTTATCTTTAGAGTGCTAGAAGAAACTAGATAGCAGGTGCTCCCTGTAATGAATAACTGAAGATTTGTTGCTGATCAAATCTTAGGATTATCCTTTTCTGTTATACATAGTGTAAGAAAGTCCTGACTTACACAAACTGCAATGCTATCAAAATGTGTCTATGTAAGTGAATGTTTATCCTTGTACTAACCAAATGCATGTAAGAGATGGCACAAGCTGATTATGCCACCACCACTTGTAAAACTCGCCTAAAGTCGGATTGTAATTTACTGACCAAACAATTTAAGCAAGAAGAACGAGCCCATTGTGGCAGTCTTGAGAACTCCCTAACAAGAAGAGATGTCCACAATGTTATATTGCTAAACCACATGAGAACGTCCTGTTTTGACAAGATAAGCTTAACCCCAATGTTATCCATGTTTTAATTTTGTACTAATTAATCAGGTAGAAGGGGAAGGGTATGAACTAATTTACAGCCGACATTGTCTTGAAACCGCCTTGAAGCAAGACAGACCAGATGGAGTAAAGATAACGGAAGAAGCAGAGGGGCGTACTGAAGGTGTCAAACCCGACCTCTGTGAGGATAAAAAGAGCTATTCAGCTTGCTTGAATTTGCGAGCCTTGGTGGAGCTGCGACTCCCCGGCCGCCCAGCGCTGCTTTTGCTTTCCTACCTTAATAAATATTTAGTGAATCTATTTCGGACTTAGTTTTTTTTATTTTAACTATAACACTCCCTAACTTCTGGTACAGATATTTTATGTGTGATTGGAATTGGAAAATCCTGAGCACAAACCTGTTCCTTACATGTACTAACCACATCTGAGCTGACACCACTATGCTTGCTAATTCCCCTGTGCAGCTGTATAAATTCTACCTCACTTGCGACAAAAACACATACTGGTATATAGAGTTCAGTGGAAGTAGAGAGAGAAAGAATTACCTGGTTGTGAGAAACACCGTCTCACACTTAGAATTTACAAGAGAACAAAGTCGCGGAAGCAAAGATTAAAAAGTATAAAAAATGTATTAAAAAAATTGTACGAAACAGCACTGAATCAGGTACATCTCAAAGCAGAGGCACACACCATCTTTCAGCTTTCAAGTATTTATAGCCTATCCCAGTCACCTAAGTTTCTGTCTCTCTTCTCATTGGTCGAGAAGTTGGAGCTCACATTCTTCCCGACCGCCTGACCCATTACAGGTTTAGTTCATACCTTCTCACCTTATAAGGCACACACACCTACTCTACACACACCTTTGATTACGCGACATGTTATTTCACAGTCCTTGCTACTATCTACTGTCCAGTGTTAATAGTTACAAGCACTCTGGTGGTTGTTTACTTCATCAGGTGGTTGTATCCTCATCTTCATCAGTCACCTTCTAGATGACCTTAGTCCACTTAGCAGCCTTCACAGTCCACCTGGCAGATTTACTGCCCAGGACTGGTTTCTTTGGCCTTATTGATATTCCCCTATCTTCTGGGTTCCTGTGTTGGAGGGCACATTCCAGTCTGTTTCTCTTCACCTAGATAATGTTCTGTAAACAAGGATCCCTGGACAGACCCAAGGCATTTCTAAGGATTAGTTGGGTACAATTTATGAGACTTCACTATCATTAAGCCTCCTTTGTTAATACAGACACACTAACAAGAATATATCAATTAGCTGAAGCAAAACTTAGCCCATTTCTCACATGGTTATGATAAAAGCAAAGTTATTTTCTTATGACTAACAGACATCAAGTAAAGGAAATTGTGAAATTCCTATTTTTACCACAAAACACGCTCTTTCTTGCATCTCACAAAAACTGTCTCATGGAGAAGTGATTTTGCCAAGAGCATAAAAAAAAAAAAGAGCAGAAGTAACTGCTTATGGAAGTCTATTTCTAGCTGCTATCACTGCTTTGCTAAGCAGATGCTGAAATACATATCAGGATCTTGTGAGGGCAAGGGGGAAGGTGAGGTTGAAGGGAGAGAATGCTGCTGCCTTCATTTCACCTCATCTGTAATTACAGGTTTAAGACAGATTCCAGCAGTTCCTGCCTTTCTTCTGTCATCTGGTATTCCACATAAAGTACCATGTGGGAAGCTATCAGCCATTTACTTCACTGTTAACTTCTTGCCCTTTTTTGACACAATCAGATAAGGATAGATGACTTGCAGTTAAAAGCATAATTCCCTAAAAGTTAAACCAAACAAAATTTTGACCCCCCCCAAATCTCATTATTTCCACCTAACCAAAATTTATTTCCAAAAGTGCATGTTTGGAAGAAGAGCTTACAAAAAAACTCCTCAAAATAACAGAGCGAGCCCCCCAATCTAAGACTGAAACTTTTAAAAATGTCTCTCAGACCACTGAAAAAAATGAATAAGAAAACAACTTATGATAGATAATTTATTGTCCTGAAATAACACAAAACTAGTTAAAAAAAAAAGATTGATTTATCACATATCTAAATACAATTGCAGCATTCATTGAGTATTCTCATTTTAAACTCAGTTATGTTGCAGAAGAAAGCCCAACAGAACAGCATATGTTCAACGAGAGCATGACTACTTTGGGGCAAGAAGTTAAAGACAGTCCTCACAGAAAAACCAAGAAAGCCAAGGCAGACAGACAAAAGTGATCCAAGTAAATGCTTACATGCAGGCTCATAAATGAGGAGCAGAAACTGAACTAATTCAGTTAGTTACCTGGATTTTCTTGAAAGACCCAGTTACTACTACTGACTTAACCGTATCAACTTCTGACACTGGATGCATCTCTCATGATATGCATGGAATTTGCAGATCTGTTCTTATAAGTCTACCTCAATGAAGCCATCTCATTATTTCCATACTCCTACACTTTAACAGGAAGTCCTCTTCTTCTATATGGATCATACACAAAAGCAGGCAAGCAGAGCAAGGTTATGTCAATTCCGACAGCACAGATCAGCAGACTGAGCACTGGCCAAACCACTGCCATCTCATTTTAGCCAACTCAGGAAAGGAGAATAAGGGGTGTTTGGCGGGTAACAACAGTGGTTGCTTCAAGATAACACAGACACGAGAACTTCTTGTGCACTTTGCTATATGCTTTTCTTCAAAAATAACAACCACAGAGCAAGGATGCAAGCCAGCCCCTCAGTCTCCTCTTAGCTACAGACAAAGCCTCGCTCCCACTGAGGCAGAGGCAACCCAGGCACCCACGTCCGACAGAGCAAGGCACACGCCGGGTACCGCACCGCTAAGGGGCTGGAGAGGCTTATCACTGCTCATAGTGTCTGCGAGGCGGCACCACGACCCAGTACCCCTTGCAGTCCCCGCCGACCTCGGGAGCTCTCAAAGGTAAGGGAAGACCCCACCAGAGCCTCTCACGGCCGCGCGCGCCATCTCCGAGCTTCAGCCCACGCACCCCAGTCACAGCCCCATTGGCGGGCGCTGATGGCAGTCAGCGCGACCCTCACCAATCGTAAGACGGCAGCAAAGCCCGCCCCAGGCGGAGGAGCCAATGAGCGCCCACGGAGTCCCAGGAGTGGGAGAACGCGGAAGGCCTGGCCAGCGCCGAGTGCCTGCCAAGCACGGGCACTCCGAGAGCGGCACAGGTGACCGCCGGTAGGCGCGAATATCCCACGGGGGCAGCCCCGAGGAGGGGACCCGACCGGTGCCGGTCTGAGCACTGTGTTGAGCAACACCACCGCCCTATTAGTCATTATTACGTCATCAAAGCGCGCATTAAATCAATTCCTTTTTATCCCGGTTGGGTCGCGCCCTGGCGGCACAGCACTTTGCGGAGTGGGAAGGCGGTTTCCCTAGGTACTCACCACGAGGAGCTCCTCACCCTGCCGCGCCCGCTCCGCCGTTACCGCTTCCTGCCGCCCAGCTCGTTAAAAAGCGGGACAGGCGTCAGCCAATCACTACTCGCATTCCCGGCTTGCACCATGCGGCGGAAGTGACGATAGAGTCACCTTTCACATGACAGGATACGCAGACGGTGGGGGACACGGTTCGACTTCTCGGTGCATTCTAGGAATTGTTGTCGGGGGAGTGGTATCAGCGCCGCATGGCTGTGGGCGGGGAGCGGCTGTTGGGGGTGGGTGGTGCTGCCATAAGGAGCCACAGCCTGGGTGGGGCTGGGAGCCCGCCCACCCTCCTCCAGGGTTGGCACACACCCGTGCTGCCGGCGTTCCCTGCAGAGGAGCAGGTAGTGCCCGCGCGCGGAGTGGGGCTGCCGCGAGAACCGGTGGCTTCGGCGGTCGCTTCGTGTAGTCCCGGCCCAGAGCTGCGCTTCCCCCGCCCAACCCTCCTGCCGGGCGGGGTGGCCGCCCGCTGGCCACCCGGTGCCCCGCCGGAGGGAGACGTGGCGGCGGGGAGGTGGCCTTGGCTGTTCCGCCCCTGAAAGAAAAATGCAATTAAATTCACTATTAAGATAAGGTTAAACACCGTCGTTTTTCCCAGACCTTAAGTCTGTGCATTCACTAGTTTCATAAATGAACCAACAAGTCTGTGCAAATTACCGTTATAAAGAAAGTGCTGGTGATATTTGACTGCCCTTACTGTATTATGGAAATTACACATGCCAGCTGTCATAACAGGGTTTCACTCTGGGTTTTCCACTGAATTGATAAGCCGAAAGGAGATTCTTCTATGAAGTCCTTTTTATTAATGGCACTACAACTCGAGCTGAGTGCCTCCAAAGAGGGACCTCAAACAAACAAATCCCTGGGCAATTATACCCTCACAACCTAAATTCCCCGCCCCTCATGTGACAGTTTGGATCAGTAGTAATATTAGCGTCTGGGGTCTTCCTGTTCTTCATTGGGTCCTTTCATTGTCTCTGGGCAGGACATTTATCTCTAAGGTTGCAGCTTCTGTTAATGAATGTAGCTTCCTTATCTTCTGGCTTGAACCGGCTCTGGGACCTTCTTTTACTTGGCTAGGTAAAAGTTCACAGCTTAGAGCCTAAGGCTTCAGCAAATTTAGCCACTAATGCTAAGCAAGTTATATTAAGTAAGTTCTATATAAGTAGTATACCAAATTGCACAACTGTGAGATCAAAACAAATAAATACATGGGTGTGTTCTGACTGCTGAAGGAAAATGCACATTTCCTCTTCTAGGTGTGCTTTGGAAAGTTATATTGCTGTATTTTGTGCAAGTGACTATGTTACTTAATGCAATCTGTCAAAATATCCTGGAAGCCTGACTGGTGGGGGACCTGGGAGTGCTTATACCCCTAGCCCTTATCAGCATGAATTGATACACATGATTCTCTTCAGCTCCCTTCATTGAACTAATCTCCCTCCATTACATAACCATTCTTATATGCAGGGCATGTACACTGTGTTGTTTTTCTTTCATAATTTAAATTGAGTGGTACTTGAAATAAGTATTGTTAAGTGGCATCAAAAACTGCACTGAAATACTACTCAGCAAGTCTAAGCGTTCCTTTCTGTGGTGCCCAGCTCTGCTTCAAGTCCTCATAGTTGAAGAAAACAGCTGAGCAACACCTAACAGCTCCAACAGAGCTGCTGGTTTATTTAGCTGAGGTGCCTTAGGAAAAAATAACAAGTGAGCAGCACTGGCTGTAACCAGCCCCCCTGCTATCCTGTCTGAATGTTGGCAACATGAAATATGAATTTCTCTTCTACACCACAGTCTTCAGGGGTGTCCGTAGTCAACTAGGCTTCATGTGTTGTCATATTCATCCAAATAAACAAATATGATAATTTAATTTGTCAAAACAGACACAATGATCATCCCTTTGACAGCCTCTATGTCATGACAACAGAAGAGCTGCCGCATGTGATGACTGTATGTTCTTATGAGCTTGCCCACGTAATTCCTGTGAATGAACTTGTTTTATTAACTTCTCCAGTGCTTTTCCCTAGTGCCAAATCTACCTGATTACCTTTACCGTGTTTGTCCTCCACTAAGTGTAAATGTCTGTGAAGTTAATGCAGCCATTCAGCATAGAAATCCTACAACATCAAACAAAACATAAACAATAGACATTCAGTCAAGTTCAAATTAATTTTTATGTAGTCTTTAATACAGAAACACCTAAGTCTGTGCAGTGTTTTATAATACAGTAATACAGAAAGATTGCCAGTTTTATCAATACTGATGGTTTGTAATGTAATATAAAAAAATTTGAAGTCAAATTTATGTCCCTTTTATTTCTTCATGTTATTGCTTAATGGCCTTGCTAATGTAATAATATTAATTTTCCTGTTAGTAGGTCTGTTCAGACAATTGCTTTCAATCTAGGTGCTGTCTGCCACACCCATTCTTGTTTTCTGGTACATGGGAGTACATGAGGAATGTTGATGCCTCCTGCATTTAAAAGATATAAAGGTTCGCTTTTAATCATTATAGATCTAATTTTTAGTTGAAGAACTAGATCTTCAATAGATTGTAATTCAAATCGAAATATTGCTAAAGTTACTGCTATAGGAACAAAACACAACACAATAATTAAAAATAATTTAGTTTTTTTTTCACTCCAGAACCTTCTACCTATCCAGACAAGATTGGTGGCTTGCTTATTTTTTCATTAATTTATGTCTTTTTCTGACTATTTGTGCTTTTTTCCCCATTTTCCATGGCGTTTCTTTGCTTTTTTTTCCTATGGCTTCACCCTTCAAATTTTTCAGATTAGATGGGAGCTTTTAAATGAATGGTTCATAATTTGTCCTAATAGCTTTTTAAATATAAAATTAGACTGATTGAGCTATAACTTTTCAGGTTCTCCTTTTTCTTTCTTAGAGATGGGTGTGGTGTTTCCCAGCACTACCTCTAGGATTTCTGAGAGTTATGTTACAAAACAATACAATTTAGTTGTAAGTCTCAAAATAACCTGGTTTATAGTGCATTTTATTTACACGAGGAAAAAATACAAGCAAACATCCAAATTACTTTTATCCATATCTCTAGTTTAATCTGTATTAGACGTTTCTATGGCTAAAAATTCCCCATGTTTTTTTCCTTTTCCAGAATCACCTCAATTACACTCCAGAGAAATCTGTATTCATTAAAATAACCCGATAAGCCTTCTGAACACAACATTCAGCTGAGTTTGGGAATAATACCAAAGCATAGATGTTCTCCTCTAGCTCTGAGCTTCTTATAGCAGCATTGAAGAAGGTAGAGAACATTCAGCCAGACTGAGTGTTGGTTGCTTCTCCCAGGGAGAGCTGTGAAGTAGTAAACAGAAAAAAATGAATACTAAACTAATCATAGAAGTGTGAATCATACATTTCCCTTCTTTCATAAAAAAATGAAGGAATTAATAAACTGCAGATGTGAAACCAAGAATTCAGAAGGTATGCTTGTGTGCAGGATTGAGTAGATAACTATTTTCCAAAAGTAGTTGATCCAGATTATAAATGAAGCCTAAAAGGGACCATTAGTTTATCTAGTGCAAAGCTATCCACTTAGCAGCGTCTGACCTACACCCAGCTTGCTGGAGAGTTCTGTCTGGCTCACCAAATAGTTTTGAAAGCTGCTTAGTGCACTCATACACACCCAGATCTCCCACCACGGTGTCCTGCATTATGACCAAATGATTCACCCAGGGAGGTGCAGAATTCAGATAGCTACAATGTGGCCTTTTCTGGTCTCTTCTATTAAAAAAAGTCTTATGAAATCAACTGCTCATTCCTGTAGTGACATCAATTGTTTGCAAGAAATCTCTGTATTGGAAGTTTCAACATGCCTCTGTTCCATAATGACTTGTTCTGTGCATGAAAGGACTTTACTGTCATGCCTAAAGCAAGCCAGATGTGTGCTGTTACGCAAGAGAAAAACATTTCCATAGAGCCCCTTTGATAAGTATGCCTAATGAAACAATACCAGTGACTGTTTTTAAAGGAAAATAAATATGGGTTGTGCCTCAGACAGCATGATAGAGAGCTGTTCTGTCATTACTATTTTAAGAGGGAAGGGAAGATATAAAGAGTCAATGAAAGTCAAAACAATAGTGATAACTGTAAAATGCAATTCTTGAAAACTGTAACATGCTGAATTGTGAATTGATGTTAAAAATCCTTAAACCTTACATCTGTGATACAAAGATGTCAGCTTTTTCCTTTGTTATCTTTATATTTTCAGAGGAAATGCACAGCTAGTACAGGTTGTGTGTTTATATCTACTCAGTCTTGTCTGCTGCCCTACAAGCTCCATGCCAAATCTGATCTATTGTGTGCAAGTGTCATATTTCTGTAATGCCACAAAAATCAGCTGACTAGTGAAATTAGGGAGATCAGTATCTGTCACGGATGGAGTGATTAACTTCACTAGTTAGAGTGAAACAGTGAAATATTTATTAAGGTGAAACAGTGATTTAACAAAATCAGTAGTAAGTGAAATAAAACCAGTAGTAAATGCAATAGTGTTTTACGAGATTCAATGTCAAGGTACACTCTATTATTTACTGCATAGAGGACAGGGTCAGACAAGCTGTCAGGGAGACCTTCCCGTTGAGTCACGAGGTTCAGAAAGGACCCCCTTGCTTTCTAAACTCCTTCTCAGAGAGGAGTCTAGGTGCGGCTGGATCCAATCCTAGTCCCGGACTTGGTCAACGGGTTATGTCTAAAGGATTATATATGCCCAATCAATCCTTTATATTACTTACCTAAGATTTCAAAGTTTAGCATGCTATTAGTCACTTACCGAGAATCTGTTGTGGCAAGGAATCTCTCAACCTCGAGGAGTAGAACCTTAAACGAGCGTCCTCACAAAAGGGGAGATCCTGGCATGCAGCCTGCTGTCATACAGGAGAGCTCAAAGGGCTCTTGGGCTGTCCACTATTTAAAGAGTAAGATAATTGACCTATGGTCATATTTTCATGGCAACAAAATTTCTAGGTCCCCACTCCAGACAGTATTTTGACTATGTTGCCAGCCATCCCCCAGAGACCGGGTGCAAGTTATCACAACTGCTGTTGTGATGGACGTGGTGGCCAAGGCTGGGCAGGAGCCGGGGGTGGGGGGAGCAAAACAGGGAGAGCACACCGCCACAGTATCTCATGAACACTGCAAGAGAGGGTGGTTGAATTCAAGCATTCTTATCCAAATATCTTCTTTTATATCATTTTAAATATCTGGAAGAAGAAGCAAGTCTAAGAACTTTGTGTTTATCAGTTTCATAAACCATTGTGATTTGGATTCTGCATAATTATGAGAAACATGCCTAAAAGAACTGTATAGTGGCTTAGCGCTTAAATAACAGTAGATGTTAAGTACTTTTTGTTATTTTTTCCTTTTAGAACTGGGGCAAGGAGTTGTCTGGACTGCCGCCATCAAGGGAGAGAGAACTACACAGCAAGCTTTTTTCTAATTTATATTGAACGTGACATTCACAGTATGAAATAATCCTGTTGGCCAGCCTGGGTCAAATGCCCTGGCCTTGCTCCTCCTTGTCCCTGTACCTGGCAAGGCTCGAAAACACTAAGACCTTGAATCCCACAGAGCCTGGCTGGCTATAAAGTAAATATTTTCATGAATTCAGACACTAGAGTCTTCTAAAAGTGCAGTTTTCCCCAGCATTAGAAGAAAAGTTAGTCCTGTGTCTCTAAACCCAGGACAGGACCTTTAAAGATCATCCAGTCCAACTCACAATATAAATTCAACAGGCCTTGGCTAGGTCAGTATTTGTCTCAGGAACCTCTTAAGGAAAACCTGTGTTAAAAAGTTACCTGTGTTTATTGTTCAAATAAATATATACCATGACATTTTTGTATGGGTATGCATTGTGCATCATGAGTAGAAATAACATACATACATACACATTATTTATAAAGATTTTGTATATGTAGATATTACCTCTTCAGAGGAACCCCCCAGAGGTAACAAGGAAATCCTCTGTAACCTGATTTGCAAAAATGGTGGTTTTTTCTGTTTGGGTTTGGTTTTGTTTTGTTTTGATAAGCAACAGTTAATATAGCACATTAGGACATGAAATGTGGTTCTTCTAGTTCTCCCTAATAATCCATGGAAATCTACAAGGCCTGGAAAGGATTAAAGCTAAACTGGCAGAAAAGGTTTTGACCTAGCCCACTATCGGTGCTGCAGTTCCATGTAATATACATGCAGAAGCATTATCAGATAATTTTAGATTGCTCCCTCTTTCAGGCCATGTAATCTTCCTAGAAATCTGTAGACCTATGGATTATGTTATTTCTGGGAGAAATAATGTCTGACCGATACATTCATAAAATGTTCAGTGTAGATTAAGGTTTACTTCAGAACCCAGAGACAATCAGGGAAACATTCCTCATGCAATTAAGTGGGAACGTGGACAACCTGCACAGTACACTAGCACAGCCTTCCATCCATCCATGAAATACCATAGAATCATTTAGGTTGGAAAAGACCCTTAAGATTGAGTCCAACTGTTAACCTAACGCTACCAAGTCCACCACTAAACCATGTCCCTAAGCACCATATCTACATGTCTTTTAAATACTTCCAGGGATGTTGCCTCAACCACTTCCCTGGGCAGCCTGTTCCAATGCTTGACAACCCTTTTGGTGAAGAAATTTGTCCTAATATCCATCCTAAACCTCCCCTGGTGCAACTTGAGGCCATTTCCTCTTGTTCTATCACTTGTTACTTGGGAGAAGAGACCAACACCCACCTCTCTACAACCTTCTTTCAGGTAGTTGTAGAGAGTGATACGGCCTCCCCTCAGCCTCCTTTTATCCACCGTAAACAACCCCAGTTCCCTCAGCCGCTCCTCATAAGACAAGTGCTCTAGGCCCTTCACCAGCTTCATTGTTCTTCTTTGGACATGCTCCAGCACCTCAATGTCTTTCTTGTAGTGAGGGGCCCAAAACTGGACACAGTATTTGAGGTGCGGCCTCACCAGTGCTGAGTAAAGGGCGACGATCACTTCCCTAGTCCTGCTGGCCACAGTATTTCTAATACAAGCCAGGACACTGTTGGCCTTCTAGGCCACTATCATGGTTTCAGCTGGGATGGAGTTAACTTCTTACTAGCAGCTGATATAGTGCTGTGTTTTGGATTTGGAATGGGAACAGTGTGACAGTGCACTGGCGTTTTTAGTTGTTGCTAAGCAATCAAGGCCTTTTCTGTGCCTCGCACTGCCCTGCCAGCAAGTACACTGGGGGGCACAAGAATTTGGGAGGAGACACAGCTGGGACAGCTGACCCCAACTGACCAAAGGGATATTCCATACCATACGATGTTATGCTCGGTATATAAAGCTGGGGGAAGAAGTAAGAGGGCAACATTCGGAGTTATAGCATTTGTCTTCTAAACTGTTATGCGTGATGGAGCCCTTGTAGCGTATGAAGACACGGACCCCAGTCAGAGGTGCAACCAGAATCGTTTATTACAACAAACATGCAGCTTATATAGTACTATTGTATCTTCTCTCCCAACCGACATGCCCCTGCAACCCCCCACTGCCAGACGGGTGGAATTCCCCTCAATCAGTCGGCCGCCAGGCATTGTTTATGGGTCGTCTGGACTTGTTCACCTGCCGTCCCCTGCCAGTGTTCCTGTTTCTTCTATTCCTTCCTCTGGTCTTTGCTTCTTCCTCAATCCTGTTAACATCCTGTTCTCCCACAAGCCCTGTTTTCCTGAAGATGGAAATCCCCAGGATGCCAATGGGAAGTGTTGAATGAATTCCTTGTTTTGCTTTGCTTGCGCGTGCAGCTTTTGCTCTACCTATTAAACTGTCTTTATCCCAAACCATGAGTTTTTCCTCACTTTTACACTTATGATTCTCTCCCTCATCTGTCGTAGTTCTAGCTGCCAGCTGGGGTTAAACCACAACTGCCACCTGGGCACACTGCTGGCTCATATTGAGCCGGATGTCAACCAGCACCCCCAGGTCCTTTTCTGCCAGGCAGATTTGGGGCTATGTGGCACATTGGCTGTAACTGCCAATTATAACAGCAACTTAAATACTCACAGAATCACGGAATTGTATGGGTTGGAAGGGACCTCTGGAGATCATCTAGTCCAACTCCCCTGCCAAAGCAGGTTCACCTAGAGCAGGCTGGACAGAAACGCATCCAGGCAGGTTTTGAAAATCTCCAGAGAAGGAGACTTCACAACCTCTCTGGGCAGCCTGTTCCAGTGCTCTGTCACCCTCAAAGTAAAGAAGTTTTTCCTACTCCCTTTGCAGACACAGATGGAGCAGTGACCAAAGCACATGTCCTACTGAAAGAGCACCCAGCCTCTTTCTGTTCTGTCATTTAAGTTCTTAAGACCAGCCTTGTGAATGATCCATGCTGTAAGCCTCAAACAGTGCCTGAGCCGCTGACTGCACAATGATTTGCCTGAACAATGAAGTCCTACATTTGGCTTCAGGAGAACAAGATATCTGAAATCCCACCTGATCCTTTAATTATATGTTTTGTAACTTACCTTGGGCACATGTCTGTGTTAAAGAATCAACAGAAATTTTATCACTAACTTAAAACATTTACAAGCAAGACATTGTGAAGTCTATGCAATGAAAAGGGGAATATAATTAAAAAGCATTTATTGTTAATTATTACCATTATTGCAGTCATGAGATCACTTATGCTTTTAGGTTTTTGGTCTATCTCTCCTTCTGAATGCCTGCTAGCTGTGTTGGAGAGAATGTTCTGCAGCTTTATTGCCGTGATTTTTAAAGTGCTACACATTTTTTTTCAATTCACGATATTTTCACTTCACATTCATATTCTGTTTCCTCTTCTTGAGTTCTTACAGGAAATCTGGCAAAGGTTATGATGCAGGATCAGCACAAATGCCTGTTTTGTTCTTCTTCTTTTTTCTTTTTTTTTTTTTTTGCTGACAATCAAAAGTTCAGAAAATTCAGCTTGCAGTTTAGAAGGCTGGTTAAAACTGATAGTCAAAGATGGGTATGGGAGCTGCTCAGCTGTTCCGCCATGAGTCTTAAGACTGTTATATGTCTGATATGTAAATAATATAAGGCATATGTGAGTAATATTCTGAACATGTCTTCCGGCCAAGAGACAGACAGAAAAAAAATGAAAATGCAGGTCAGCTAGGGATGAGGACTTACCAAAGTAAAATGCCAATCTGAAACCTCTCTCTCCTATAGGGCTACAAGAGTCCTTACAAATGACCAGCCATGCAAACCTCTACTGGCTGGAGAAATTTTGAGGCATGGTGTGATGATGACAATTTCTTGTAAGGACCAGAACTCAGTCACTTTTGAAGTTCCACAAGTTGAGCCAATGCTTTTGGAACTGGATGGTGAGGAGACACAAAAGTGATTATTTCTGTTATTGCCTGTAATTATTGAACATGATATGAAGCCTGTTCAGTGTGAATTCTCAGACAAGCCAAGAGGTCCATCCAAGCACATGTGAACATATGAAATAAAGGCAATTTCACAGAAGCAACCAATAATGGCTGCTAGTGAATTTTGCAGGACAGATATTTTCATCCTTTCTATTTGGAGTGATATGGAGTAGTGTTATGGCTTGTGCAGCTGACATCCAAAGGTGTCCTCAGGTAAGATGTCATATCTTCTTCTCTACTTTCACTTCTCCTCTTTCTTTCAAACACTGTTTTATTTGCTCTGTGTTGCATACCCTGGCATTTTACAGTTCAACTACTTTGATTTTGAATTTTCCCCTAACCACCCAAAACCAAGGAGACCAAAGCCATAGGAAAAATAGGAAAACTGACAGTGTCAAGGTAGGGCTAATATGTTTGTCAGATATAATGTTCCCCGATCTTTGCTGGCCCATTGCCAATGTACTACAGAAATAATATTCTGTAGTCAAAATTTTACTTTGCCTTCATTGTTACCTTCAAGGACTGCATCTGTGGAAAATAAAATATAGGACTGTAATATCAGAAGATTGGAGACTTTTGTTATACTTATTTCATCCAAAACACACACAAGGAAACATTAATAATTATCATTTTCAGAAAAAATGTGAACTCTTCAGGAGAACAGGAAATTCTTGGAAACCTGAAGCTAGTGATGGTCTTTCTGTCTTTTTTTTTTTCACCAGTTAGTATGAATTTACAAAAGACATATTATATAGTCTAGTATTAAAGGTATTCCAGTCTATTCAATCAATAAGCATTTAACACTTCTAGAAAGTGTGAAGCTATCCAGCCAACTATAGACATACCCATTACATTCTTAGTGTGGATTGCAGATACCATGTAGTTATATATCAATAACTGGTACTGTAGCTGCTGAATGTTTTTCAGAGTACTGTCTGCTGAAGGCACAACTTGTAAGCCAGTATAGCTTTGTTAACAGAAATCAAAACTAGGCAGGGGCTGAATGCTAATCACTATTGCTGAGTCTTTAAATAATGACACTGACAACAACAGGAAAGGTGTTACTATAAGATAGCTGCTATAATTCCTCCTCATTTCAAATGATGTTTACTGATATAAATCAGACAAAGATCTGACTCTTCCAGACTTCCATCAGCTTTCAAAAAACAGGAAGAGGCAGTTAGTCTGTTCAGGATTTGATTGTTGCAAGCATATGTATCAGCACAGCTCTCCCTCTGCTTTTATGCGGAACACGTTTAATACACAGTTCAGTTCTTCCACCAGTCCTCAGGTCACTATTGCTTTACAGTATTTCTTTATCTACAGAGACCACTTGACGTACTTACATTTGAAGTTCATTACGGTACTAGGAGGCCCCTTTTTTGTGAAAATAGGTTTTAATTGTGGTGGGAGTACATGGCTATTAAGCTCAGCTTCCTGTGTGCTGCAGCAAAGTATATTTTGTTAAGTGAAAACTGTCACTTAGACCAATCTGATCTATTTTTGTATTTAATTTGCAAATTGTTTCAGTAGTTCACAAACAATTTTCTACTGTGAGTGCTTGGATGCTTGTCCTGGGTTGAGCGAGACAGAACTAACTTTTCTTCTAATGCTGGGGAAAACTGCACTTTTAGAAGACTCCAGTGTCTGAATTTGTGAAAATATTTACTTTATAGCCAGCTAGGCTCTGTGGGATTCATGGTCTCAGTGTTTTCGAGTCTTGCCAGGTGCAAGGATGAGGAGGAGCAAGGCCAGGGCATTTGACTCAGGCTGGCCAACAGGATTATTTCATACTATGAACGTCACATTCAATATAAATTGTTATGGGCTTTCTAAAACCATAACAAATTTGGTGCCCAATGTGGTATCTCAACAATTTTTTTGCCCATCAAGATATCTTAACAAATTTGGCATCCAATGTGATATTTTAATTAATTTGGTACACAACATGGTATTTTAACAAAGTTTGGCACCCAGCGTGGTGTTTTAACGATCTTGGTACTTAATGTGATAGTTTACACTTAATTCAAATAGTGCTGGGAGAACCGTAGGCCTTAATTTGAGATTTCTGAAGGGCTGAAGTTTTAAACAGATTTGATTGGATGGTATCTCTGTGTAGCTGTATGTGGGCAGCTACGGGAGTGGTGCAAGAGTTTGTTGCCATTTCTCATTGATTTAGGGCAGCTTATAATTTCTAAATGTGGAGTTAAAAACATTGCCTTGTTATCTTGTGTGGCAGTATTTTGTTATGTTATCGGGTCTTTTGTAATCATTCCGTTTTTTGTCATTTATGTAATTGCATCTTGAGAATCGCCACAGTCAGACTCACCTCGGGATGTGGGGAGCCCCTTCTTGGGCAATGCACATAATTACACCTTGGGTTATATTACGGGCCATTTAGTGAGGGGGGGCATATCTCTTGAGGATTTGTATGTTTGAGTAGCATCAATAGTAACAGTTTTTGAGAGTTTGGAATACCCTTGGAATGTTTTGGTCATCGTGCTTATGTTGTTAATTTTTGCGGGCTTGTTCTTTTATATGGGCTGGAGCTGCGGTAGAGGGAAGCATCCGGTAGAGACCACACTGGCCCCCCTGACAGACATTGCTTCTGTAGAGATCCTGCCAGCCCCCTGCCACAGTCATTGCTCCTGTGCAGACCCTGCAGACCCCTGTGGCAGATGTTGTGCCTGTGCAGACCCCGCCAGTCCCTGAGACCCTTCTGCCCCCCACCAACAGACATCATGCCCATGCAGACACCACCAGCCCCTGCAACAGACATCATGCCCATGCAGATACCATCAGTCCCCATCACAACCGCTGTGCCCATGCAGAACCTGCCAACCCCTGCAATAGACATCGCACCCATGCAGACCTCACCGACCTTCCCAACAGACCCTGATCTTATCCAGACCATGCTGGCTCTCATGACAAGACCTGCAGCTGCAATGAGTACTAAATCTACTTTGACCTTGGTGATGGATGATGCAGCTGACCTACAGACTCAATCAGTGTCAGTATCAGTCAACCCTGTACATAAGAGGAAACATGCAGTAGCATCAGATAACTATGGTCAACCAGGGACATCAGGCAATACAGTAACAGAGGAAACTACTCGATCATTAACCGTAAGTGAGCTGCAGGACATATGTAAGGATTACAGCCATCAGGAAGGCGAGCAAGTGATTCCTTGGCTGCTCCGATGTTGGGACACTGGGGCTGATAGTTTGAACTTAGATGGTAGAGAAGCCAAGTGGCTAGAACCATTGGCTAGAGAATGGGGTATTGACAGGTCTTTTGGAAGACCACCCTCTGGAGGCAACTCCTGTTAAGTGTGAGGAGCAGGTATCCCTTTAGGGACGATATCATGTACTGCCCACATTCAAGTGGACAACTATTGGCAGAGGTGCTAAGAATCTGAGGGAAATAGCTGTGCAGGAGATGATTTTCAGCGATTTGGATGACTTGCAGACATCATTAGATCCAGATGCACTCCAAATTACTGGACCTGTTTGGCACAAGCGGGTACTGAGTGCACCAGCAGCATATGCCAACAGTGGTATGCCAATACAGAAGTACCAACAGTGGGTGATATGGATGCTCGAATGCAGCATTATGCAAATAATCTTCTTTCTGCCCCACAGGCCAGTGTCTCAGTGCTGGAGAAATCATTTGGCAAGGCCAATGTCTCAGTTGGAGACAAACGCTCCCCTACTAAACCCGTTTGAGAGAAACAAAGCACATCATGACACATCCTGTGGTCTACTCTGTGTAATCAGGGAGAAAACATGAGGAATTGGGATGGAAAACCTACTTTGGCTTTACAGACACGCATATGTGAGTTGTGGAGTAAGACACCCCCTGGGCAGGGTTTTTCCAGGAGAAGTGCTGCTCCGATTTCCAGAGAAAAGTCCCCCAGAAGGCAGAGATGGGCTTTGGAGCCTGATTTACAGCACGCAATTGTCATGGATGGAAGCGGTGGGCCCTCTTGTCAAAACTAGGGGGGCCCTGCCTCCAGCCAAGAGGAGGAGAGGGACAATTGAGTTTATTGGACAGTGTGGATTCAATGGCCTGGCACATCAGAACCACAAAAGTATAGGGCCCTGGTGGACACTGGTACACAGTGCATCCTAATGCCATTGAATCCTAGAAGGGAAGAATCTGTCACTATTGCTGAAGAGACAGGAGGATCTCAAGACCTGACTGTACTGGAGGCCGAAGTGACCCTAACTGGGAACAAATGGGAAAAGTTCCCCATTGTGACTGGCCTGGATGCACCACGCATTCTTGGCACAGATTACCTCAGGAGAGGGTATTTTAAGGACCTGAGGGGGTACCAGTGGGCATTTAGTGTAGCGGCAGTGGAGATGGAGAAAGTTGTGCAACTGTGTACTTTGCCTGGCCTGTCAGAGGACCCTTCTATTGTGGGGCCGTTGAGGGTCGAGGAACAAAAGGTGTCCATTGCTGCTACAACAGTGCATAGGCAACAATATTGCACCAAGTGATATTCTTTGCTCCCTATTCAGAAGTTGATTCATCAGCTGGAAAGCCAAGGGGTGATCAGTAAGACTCGCTCACCATTTAATAGTCCCATATAGCCAGTGCAAAAGCCTAATGAGGAATGGAGATTGACAGTAGACTATCATGGCTTGAATGAAGTCACACCACCATTGAGCACTGCCATCCGAGATACGTTAGAACTTCACTATGCACTGGAGTCAAAAGAAGCTAAATACTATGCTACAATTGACATTGCTAATGCCTTTTTCTCTATTCCTTTAGCAGCAGAGTGCAGGTCACAGTTTGCTTTCACCTGGAGGGGTGTCCAGTACACCTGGAATCGATTGCCCTAGGGGTGGAAACACAGCCCTACTATTTGCCATGGACTGATCCAGACTGCACTGGAGAAGGGTGGAGCTCCAGAACACCTGCAATACATTGATGACATTATCGTGTGGGGTAATACAGCAGAAGTAGATTTTGAGAAGGGAGAGAACGTAATTAAAATGCTTCTGGAAGCCGGTTTTGCCATCAAACAAGGTAAGGTCAAGGGACCCGCAAAGGAGATCCAGTCTTTTAGGAATTAAGTGGCAAGATGGGCATCGCCAGATCCCAAAGGATGTGATTAATAAAATAACAGCTATGTCCCCACCTACTAACAAAAAGGAAACACAAGCCTTCTTAGGCATTGTGGGTTTCTGGAGAATGCATATTCCTGGTTATAGTCAGATTGTGAGCCCTCTCAATGAAGAAGAATGATTTTAAATGGAGCCCTGAGCAGCAATCAGCCTTTGAGCAGATTAAACGGGAGATTGTTCATGCAGTAGCCCTTGAGCCAGTCCAAACAGGACAAGATGTAAAAAATGTGCTGTACACCACAGCAGGGGAGAATGGCCCTACCTGGAGTCTCTGGCAAAGAGCACCTGGAGAGGCTCGAGGCCGACCCCTAGAGTTTTGGAGTCGAGCATACAGAGGATCAGAGGCTTGCTATACTACCACTGAGAAAGAGATATTGGCAGCTTATGAGGGTGTTTGACCTGCTTCGGAGTTAATTGGTACTGAAGCACAGCTTCTCCTGGCACATCGGTTGCCAGTGTTGAACTGGATGTTTAAAGGGAAGACTCCTTCCACACATCATGCAACTGATGCGACGTGGAGTAAGTGGGTAGGACTAAGTACTTGGCGAGCTCGAATAGGGAACCCCAATCATCCAGGAATTCTGGTGGTGATCATGGATTGGCTGCAAGGCACAGATTTTGGAGGGTCCCCAGAGGAGACAGTGGTGTGGGCTGAGGAGGCCAATTATTGGAAAATGAGAGGCGATATGCGCTGGTCACTGATGGATCTTGTCGTATTGTAGGAAACCACCGAAGGTGGAAAGCTGCTGTGTGGAGTCCTACTTGACAAGTTGTGGAAGCGGCTGAGTGGGTGAGCCAAGTCAGTTTGCAGACGTGAAAGCCATCCAGTTGGCTTTAGACATTGCTGAGCGAGAAAAGTGGCCAGTGCTTTATCTTTATACCAATGCATGGATGGTGGCACATGCTTTATGGGAATGGTTAAAGCAATGGAAGAAGAGCAACTGGCAGCGCAGAGGTAAACCCATCTTGGCTGCTGACTTGTGGCAAGATATTGCTGTCCGATTAGAAAAGCTCTCTGTGAAGGTTCAACATGTAAATGCCCATATACCTAAGAGTCAGGCCACCGAGGAACAACAAAACAACCAGCAGGTGGATCAGGCTGCTAAGATTAAGGTGTCCCAAGTAGACTTGGACTGGCAGTGTAAGAGTGAATTGTTTTTAGCTTGGTGGGCCCATGACACTTCAGATCATCAAGGAAGAGATGCAACAAATAGATGGGCTTGTGACCGAGGGGTGGATTTGACTGTGGACACTATTTCACAGATCATTTATGAATGTGAAACATGCTGAAATTAAGCAAGCCAAACTATCAAAACCTTTGTGGTACGGAAAATGATGGCTGAAGTATGGGGAGGTTTGGAAAATTTACCCTATCTCCCTTCCATGAACCTGCCAGGGAAAATGCTTATGTGCTTACAAAGGTGGAAGTAACCACCGGATGGCTGGAGACATATGCACGAGCGTAACACTATTTTAGGCCTTGAAAGACAAGTCCTGTGGTGACATGGTACTCCAGAGAGAATTGAGTCAGACAATGCGACTCATTTCCAAAATAATCTTACAGATGCCTGGGCTAAAGAGCATGGCATCAAGTG
Organism: Calidris temminckii; assembly: GCA_033628365.1. Classification (NCBI taxonomy): domain Eukaryota; kingdom Metazoa; phylum Chordata; class Aves; order Charadriiformes; family Scolopacidae; genus Calidris; species Calidris temminckii. Next base: position 142,970 of record JAHSPS010066622.1, read on the forward strand.
GATATATCACATCCTGTATCACACACCAGCTGCTGGGAAAGTGGAACAATGCAATGGACTACTGAAGACTACCCTGAAAGTGATGAGTACTGGAACATTTAAAAAGTGGGATGAACATTTAGCAAAAGCCACATGGTTAGTCAACACCAGGGGAACTGTCAGCCAAGCTGGTCCTGCTCACTCAGAGCTTTTACCTACTGTAGAAGGGGATAAGGTCCCTGTGATGCATGTAAGGAACAGGTTGGGGAAAACAGTCTGGGTTACCCCGGCCTCAGGTAAAGGCAAACCCACTCGTGGGGCTGCTTTTGCTGAAGGACCAGGGCATACTTGGTGGGTGATGCAGGAGAATGGAGAGGTTCGATGTGTACCTTTAGGAGATCTGATTTTGGGTGAGAATCCTTAATTTAAATGATATAGTGTCAATTGTTACCTAATACTAACAGTGTTCAATAAGTGTTTTTCAGGACAACATAGTGGTAATGGAACCAGATTCAGCTTCGTCCAATGGCGTCCAATGACAGGGAACATGGTAGCCATGAGCACAACATGTTATATTGCTGCACCCAACTCCAACCATCTGTGATCCCGTATTGAGGCCTGGTCCTGATCGGACAACTGAGTGAATGCCACATCACTTGTTCCTACCCTAAAAGACTATTAGGATAGATGGAAGTCACAGTTTTGGACTAAAGAAATTCAACGGACGTTTTAGAGGAATAGTTCATAGCTTTAGAGGTTTATACATGTGTGTGTGTGTGTATATATTAGAAGATAAATATAATAGTAGACTGGAGTGTGACACATATATGGTATGAAATAAGGGGTGGAATGTCCTGGTTTGAGAGACACAGAACTAACTTTTCTTCTAAGGCTGGGGAAAACTGCACTTTTAGAAGACTCTGGTGTCTGAAGTCATGAAAATATTTACTTTATAGCCAGCTAGGCTATGTGGGATTCAAGGCCTCAGTGTTTTCGAGCCTTGCCAGGTGCAGGGACGAGGAGGAGCAAGGCCTGGGCATTTGACCCAGGCTGGCCAACAGGATTATTTCATACCATGAACGTCACCTTCAATATAAATTAGAAAAGTTTGCTGCATAGTTCTCTCTCTCCCTTGATGGCGGCGGTCCAGACAACTCCTTGCCCCAGTGCCAGACCCCTGAGGCCTTCTGTTCCTCCTGAAGCCATTGTGCTTGCAGTGTCCGACACTTGCTGTCCACTGCTTCCTACTGATATAATTGGCTGAGTATAATTTTTGTATATCTTACCATAGAATCATAGAATCATAGAATGGTCTGGGCCGGAAGGGACCTCCAAAAGTCATCTAGTCCAACCTCCCCGCAGTAAGCAGAGACACCCCCAACTAGACCAGGTTGCCCAGGGCCTCCTCGAGCCTCACCCTGAATATCTCCAGGGAAGGGGCCTCAACCACCTCCCCGGGCAACTTGTTCCTGTGTTCCACCACCCTCACAGTGAAGAACTTTTTCCTAATCTCCAATCTAAATCTGCTCCCCTCCAGCTTAAAGCCATTGCCCCTCGTCCTGTCACTGCAGGCCTTTGTAAACAGGCTCTCCCCAGCCTTCCTGTAGGCCCCCTCAGGTACTGGAAGGCCGCTATTAGGTCTCCCTGGAGCCTCCTCTTCTTCAGGCTGAACAACCCCAGCTCCCTCAGCCTGTCCTCGTAGCAGAGATGCTCCAACCCCCTGATCATTTTAGTGGCTCTCCTCTGGACCCACTCCATCAGGTCCATGTCCTTCCTATATTGAGGGCTCCAGACCTGCACACAGTACTCCAAGTGAGGTCTCACCAGAGCAGAGCAAAGTGGCAGAATTACCTCTCTGGATCTGCTAGCAATGCATCTTTTGATGCATCCCAGGATGCAATTGGCCTTCTGGGCTGCAAGTGCACACTGCCTGCTCATATCCAGCTTCTCGTCCACCAGCACCCCCAAGTCCCTTTCCTCAGGGCTGCTTTCTAATACCTCACCCCCTAGTCTGTATTGATACCAAGGATTGTTCCGGCCCAGGGGCAGAACCCTGCATTTGCTTTTGTGAACCTCATGAGGTTCACCTGGGCCCACCTCTCCAGCCTGTCCAAGTCCCTCTGGATGACATCCCGTCCCTCTGGTGTATCGACAACACCGCACAGTTTGGTGTCACCTGCAAACTTGCTGATGGTGCTCTCAATCCCTCTGTCTATGTCGTTGATAAAAATGTTAAACAGTACCAGTCCCAACACAGACCCTTGAGGGACACCACTTGTCACTGCTCTCCATCTGGACTTCGAGCCATTGAGTACTACCCTCTGGATGCGACCATCCAGCCAATACCTTATCCACTGAACAGTCTACCCATCAAATCCGTATCCCTCCAATTTGGCAATCAGGATGTTGCGGGGGACCATGTCAAAGGCCTTACTGAAGTCCAGGTAGATCACATCCATAGGTCGTGCCTTATCTACTGACCTAGTCACTTTATCATAGAAGGCCACTAGGTTCGTCAGGCAGGACCTGCCCTTAGTAAAGCAAGTAAAGTCATGCTGGCTATCTTGAATCATCTCTGTGTCCTCCATGTGCCCAAGCATGGCATCTAGAAGGATCTGTTCCATGATCTTCCCAGGCACGGAGGTGAGGCTGACAGGTCGGTAGTTCCCAGGGTCCTCCTTTCTACCCTTTTTAAAAATGGGTGTGATGTTTTCTTTCTTCCAGTCCGCAGGGACTCCACCTGACTGCCATGACTTTTCAAATATCATGGAAAGTGGCTTGGCAACTACATCAGCCAGTTCCTTCAGGACTCTGGGGTGTATTTCACCAGGTCCCACACACTAATATATCTTCAGATTCCTCAGTTGATTGCGTACTATGTCTTCACTTACAGTGGGAGGGACTTTGTCACCTTGGTCTCCAACTTGTGTGCCATCAACATGGGAGCTAGGAGTTTTGTTACTGTCAGGAAGAGCCTAAAACGTTCATACTAGCCTCTTTTCACCCTGGATGATGATACATTTTGGCAGATATCCTATTGACTGATCACTGGTTTTGCACTTTGGAAAAAAACCCAACAAAACAACCGTAAAAACAAGACAGAAACCAAAAAATCAGTGAAGCCTTCAGTAGCAAAGTCCAAATGATTCTGTTCTCTGTGCCCTATGGAGGTTAGGTGCCAACAGCAACACAGTGAATAAGGAGAATTTGAATATTGATTACTTATGCAATTTATCAGTGTTAGTGCTGATCTTTATCCATGCTTGACATTTTTTCATACAGAATTTTAGATAGCAGGGTTGTTCATACAGCAAACCTGAGGGCTCAATTTTAGTAAAAGAAAATCCTATTTTGTAATTGCAGTACAGTCATCAGGCTTCTAAAATCCTATTGCCCAAGTTCTGAGAGAAGAATAGTCTGTTTTCTCTTTTATCTTCTGTAACTAGAGGAACATTTACATCCTCGAGTTGCCAAGCCCAAGAGCCAGATACATAGTTTTATTTGGCAATATTAGCTGTTATACTCTTTCTCCTAATAGGCAAATTTGTTCATCTTTAGAAATCACCAGATCTTAAAAAAAAGAAAAAAATAAAGAAGTACAAGCCTTTTCTGCCTTAAACCTCCTGAAAAAAGATCATCGTGGCTTGGGTAGATTCAGGGAGACATCTATCATGAGAGAGATCAGGCTTCAGTTACAAGCATAATTTATTCACAACACAAATGACGTTTTTCCTTTTGCCTAAAAATTCAATCAGGTGCAAGGTTTGAAGTTCCTGCTCCTCCAGCCCCTCTCTCACACTACAGGAGACAACAATCACATCCAGTAGAACCCAAGCTTTAATGCTCAAGGGGACAGCAAAGAATTTATGTAACAATGTGGGCTCCCTCGCTCATGTTCTGTGATGCTTCACAAGCTTGAAGTCCTTAGTTTTGAGGCTGAGTCCAGATCTGTAAATTCAATGTAAAATTAATTGTATACGTGCAAAGCTTATTCTCCAGCTCCAGAAATGCTCCTGTGCAGCCCAGGGTTGGTCAGTAGTGGCACGTTAACTAGCTCTATTATGTACATTTGCTGGTACAATCTTGTTTGCCACTGTTAGGTCCCAGTCTGATTTTTGGTCCAGGAGGGGGTTCGAAATGATTTCAGGGGCGCGATTAAGACACAAATGAGGTCAGATGCCATTTACTATAGTTTTACTATTGTTACCTAAAAATGATGCTAAATGGCGGTAGAGAAAAGGCAGAGGTATAGGAAAGGAGAAGCAGAATTTTGGAGAGCTGCAAGAAATAGTATATCACCACCACGGTCAGTCCACACAACAGCTCGACGATCCTCCGGAGTCAATGCCGTCCCATTGATCCGCAATTCTCAGGCCTTCGCAATGGTGAGGGTCGATGGTGGTGAGGGGTCCCAATTGCAGTGGGGTATAACAGTAATTTATAGTTCCTGTTGACTCGTAGTTTGACCAATCAATGTGACAGTTACCTGTGCTCATCCAATCATTGTCTGACACGGTTGCTGCATGAGCCCCCCTTGCCTCTGCTGCACAAGCAGTGCTGGGCCTTGCAAGGCAGACAAGTTTTCAGGGCAGAGGGTACAGTTGTTTTGAGAACCAAGGACATACATTCTTTGTTATCGGTACACTGGTGACAGAAGTCTTGCGGCAAGTGAGCTTTGAGGCATCTTGTCTTTCTGTCGGGTTCTTACAGCCACCAATTGCATTCTCTACAATTTAGAAGTCTTAAGTAGCAAGCTAGCAATTTCTGCACATCTGTTCCAAAACATGAGCGTTTGGGATACAATCCTGGGGGACACTTCTGTCCTGGGTCTGGCGGGGATGGGGTTAATTCTCCCCAGGACCTAGCAGGGACACAGGTATTCCATCCCATGTGACCCATGCCCAAGGGGTAGCTGGAGCTAGCCGGGGAAGGGGGGGGACA
>JAHSPS010066622.1:147932-163580 GCA_033628365.1 Calidris temminckii
GGAAGTGTAATATAATCAATCCGCCAGGCCTCCCCATATTTGTATTTCAGCCATCGTCCTCCATACCAAAGGGGCTTTAATCGCTTGGCTTGCTTGATTGCAGTGCATGTCCCACATTCATGGATGACCTGTTGTCCTGGGTGTGGCGGGGATGGGGTTAATTCTCCCCAGGACCTAGCAGGGACACAAGTATTCCATCCCATGTGAGCCATGCCCAATGGGTAGCTGGAGCTAGACAAGAAGGGAGGGGACAGGAAGTCAGGAGGCGCAGAAAAGGAAGTGACCCCCGGGGGAGGAGAGCGGTTGGGGGCGTCCAGGGTGCGGTCCGCGAGCAACGGTATCCTAATCGCGGTTGTATATCCCTCTGTTCTTGTTGTTATTTCTTGCTCCTTCTCCTGTTCTGTTAAAATTGACTTTGTCTCAACCCACGAGTTTTGCCTTTTTATTTTGATTTTCCCCTCCCGGCCACGTAGCTGTGGGGACTCTGTTCTGCGCGAGCGGCTGCACGTGGTCCTTTGTTGCCTTCTGAGGCCAAACCACGACAACTTCTCATTGAAATTATACCTGTATCACATTTAGCCCATCATGCTGTTCTTGTTTATCAGCAATGCTGAATGTGATGGCAGGCTACAGTAACTTTCGCCTTTAGAGCCAGTCAATGAGACAGATTCTTCACACACCGATTCTTAGGTTCTTCTACATTTATGTGCACATAATACACAGTAAAAACTACCTGAAATACAAAGAACTACAACATCTAAGTAGCAAAGTCTTTGTAGACTTTATACTTGTTGCAAAAAATAACAGGGGCAGAACAGCAGATCACATGCTACTTAGTACACAAGTATTTATCAGAGTAAACATAAATACCACAGGTGACTATTTGCCCTGAATACTCCAGAAAAATAACAATGAAACTGTGAGAAACAGCCCAATAGCCAAATAATCCAAGCAGCAAACTGTATCAGCAGGAACAGGAGTAGATGACTGGAGCAGTGTGAAGGTAGCAACTGGAGGAAGATGGCAATACTGCCTTGTACTGCACAGAAGGGTTACTTCAAAAAAGTAACTTGTCATCAGATTTAAGAGTGATGATGAGCTTTATAGATAACTGTATATAGTAACGTGAAAAATACCACTGTTACAAATTAGTAATAGTGGTGTGGTTAGGCAATTAGATTTCTTAATTTATTAGTGAGTTAGTAATGTGTTGCATAAGCAATAAACATTGTAGTCTCTTACATCAGTTACTCTCAATCCTGCAATTTAAAGAGGAAGAATGAGATTTGAACTACCAAATAAGTAGTAAAAAAAAAAGTATCCCATGAAGTAATAAATTACATAGGCAACAGCCTGAAATTACAACATGAAACTGAAAGGTACATCATATTAAGAGGAGGAAAGCAAAATCACTTATTAAAATCAGGTCTAGCTAACCAGGCAACAACACAGAGGAAAGGTTTGGGGATTACATTATATCACAAACTAAAAAGACTGATGGCATTGCAAGAAGACATAAAACCTGTAACTTTTTTTTCTTTTTAGACAGAAATGTTGTTTGCATGTGACATTAAAAGGAATTAATTTATGCTGTTTGGCTCAAATGAAGTCTCACCTAAAATACTGTACACAGTTTGGGACAGGACCATTTGAAGATAATTTGGGCAAAAGGCAATCCAGAGGAGACCAGAAAAATAGTGAGAGCTTTAGAAAATAAATCCAGGTCCTTCAGCCTTTTCTTGCGAGTTATTTGGTCAAGAAACTTTGTAAAGCATAATGCTTTTTCAAGTTGTAAGAGTAACGCTGTTACTGCTGTAAGGGTCTAAAAACCTACACAGGATATGGTTTACAGGTAAACATCCTTTATTAGCTCAGTTAACGTACGGAAAGAGGAGAAATTAAGTAGGCAAATGACTATAAAAGAGCCTTTGGGCATCTTGCCTTCTCACCTCAGCTATGTAAGTTTGGCTACTAAAGGGCTAATTTTCTACCTGCAGATCTTGTATTTCTAATTTGTAAAACATTTTTGGAGACAGTGCAGCAATCAGCTGTCTTTCAAAGAGAAGCCTTAAAGAATAACAAAACAAGATCTAACTGTCAACAATGATAATTTAGGCTGGCTATTAGAAAAACAATTTCTAGATGCTTGGGAATTGAAAAATACAGGAACAAATTAACACATTAAATCACAATAATTTAATTTGTTTGGGATACTAGGAATAGGCTACAAACATTCTCCATCAAGTATAAACATATTTACTGTCTTCAGTGAGTCAAGGTTAAAGAGACAGGTCACCTCCCAATTCTATGATACAATACTCAACTTCCTAAACAAAAATTGGCGAAGTGTGTCATCTAGCAGTCATAACTGAGAAAAAAATACTGGTGATAATCTCAAATGCAAGAAAAAGTAGTGAGAATATTTTAACAAAACATTTTAATAAGTATCATTCATTACTTGCATTTAATCATTTCCAAATAAGAAAATATACATGGGAATAATTGTAGATTTAAATACTATACCAAAATGTTAATATTATAGGACCCATCAATCAACCAAGCTAACTTTCCTTCTCTTTACGCAGTTTTATAATTTTACAGTATTTCCATATACACAAAAAGTACAGAAGAGAGGAGAACTAGGAACAACCCCAGGTGCCAGTACTTGCTGGAGGCTGACTGGATTGAAAGCAGCTTTATAGAAAATTACTTGGGGGTCCTTGTGGACAAGTTGAATACAAGCCAGTAACATGCCCTTGCAGCAAAGGCAGCCAGTGGTATCCTGAGCTGCACAAGGAGGAGTGTTGCCAGCAGGTCAAGGGAAGTGATCCTTCCCCTCTACTCAGCTCTGGTGAGGCCACCTCTGGAGTGCTGGGTCCAGTTCTGGGCTCCCCAGAGAGACATGGAGCTACTGGAGATAGAGTCCAGAGAAGGGCCACTAACATATTGAAGAGACTGAGAGAGCTGGGACCGCTTAGCCTGGAGAAGAGAAGACTCAGGGGGGGATCACATCAAATCATCAAATATCTGAAGAGAGGGTGCAAAGATGACGGAGTCAGGCTCTTTCCATTTGTGTTCACTGATAAGGCAAGAGGCAACAGGCACAGACTGAAACACAGAAGCTCCTCCTGAATGTAAGGAAACACTTTTTTACTGATAGGGTGACCGAGCACGGGAACAGGTTGCCCAGAGATGTTGAGGAGTCTCCCTCCCTGGAGATATTAAAAAGTTGTCTGGACATGGTCCTGAGCATCCAGCTTCAGGTGAGCCTACTTGAACAGAGAGTTGGAGAAAATTACCTCCAAAGGACCCCTCCAACCACAACCACTCCAATTCTGTGAAAATGCCCTCTTTATCAAAGAAACTGATTGTATTAAAAGGTCTACCAAATGCACAAATATGAAAAATTTCACCTACAACAAACAGTGATACTGTAGGTAGACAAAAACTATTTTCCCATCAGAAGTCTGATTTTTTTACATCTCAACTATAACCAAGAATGCTTCCTACATTTATCTCTCCTACATATTTTTAAAAATTGATAAGCTATTTTCTATTGTTCTTCTTTAATTAAAGGATTACAAAGAACATAATTTTTTCCTCCTTCCTTTCTAGGAGTTATTTCCTGTCATCCACATGAAGAGTGTAACAGTACTCCGAGCAAAATGGGGGAAAAGAAAGAAGGCGAGATGGTCAAACTACTAAGCTATGCTCTGGTTGAATAAATGCTGGTATCTTCCCCTGTGCAACAACAGCAGGTCAATCTGTAGGTGGGGGTGTACATTTTTGGGGAGGGGAGAGTAAGTAGCGTGTATGTATAAGTATGCTAGCAACACCAGCATAATCAAACTGTGAGGACTTGCGTTGCTGAGCAGAGCAAATTCCTGATAACAAGCAGAATGGCAGGGCTCTAGCTATGGGGACCAGAAGCCAGCTGAGGGCAAGAAGTGTCTGCCTGAGGTATGCAATCTTAAGAGAATCATGGCTGGGGCTGGCACAAATGCAGCTTACAGAAGGAGCAAATGTTTTGGAGAGTATGCAGAACAGACTGTGGAGGTCACGGAAAGTTGGGTATATATCCATATGTATTTCCAGAGGTCCCTTCCAACCCCATATCATTCTGCAATATATGTTTGGAGCAGGCAAGACGACAAGGATATATGTACGTGTGTGAATAGGATACACCTAAAATACTGGAGAACCACTGAAAAACAATGCCATAATCTGATAGTACTAATCCTACTGAGAAACTCTGTCCTAACAAGTAGTTCTGCAAATGGATGATGATTGCATATATTCCTTAACAGGAGCCAATTCACTTTTTTCTTTCCATTAAAAAGTTTGATACTGTATTTATTCATTTTTTTTACAGCCATCTACATTTAAGGAAAAACTCAGATTGCCTTTTTAAAGGTGAACAGCTTATATATAGCTTGCTTGTGGGAGCAACATTTAGAGTTGGCTAAAATCAAATGTACTACTACTCAGTAAGACTGAATTAAACAAAACAGTACCTGGATGATTTACTTTCTAGATATTTCTATCCCTTACTGTAAACAGAAATGGAATGACTCACTTTATACACAAAGCGTGCATGACAGCACTTAACTGTTTAACTTGGATAACAAAGCAAATATGTGATATGCATAGGATATCATGTACAAGGGCTATCAGAACTCTTTTTCTAAGCCTTGTAAGAGGCAGAACTTAACAGTGGATATAAGATATATTTTAGGGCTTTTAAAAAATCATTACAACTGTATGAAAATATAATTCCCATACACCTTTTCAAAATTTATCTAATTAAAGTATCATTAGAAATTTTTTTTTTTAGGCTATGGTAGAACAATAAACAGTGATGAACAATGATAACAAAAAAAACAATCACTGATCTATTGACTTACCTTTAATGACAGGGAGCCAGCAAGAAAGAAGTGGTCCACATCAATGACAGAGGCAAGGAAGCCAGCCTGAGTGACTTCAGTGCAATCGCTTTTCTTCCTGAGTCCAATCACTATTGCCCAAGACCACATTTCTAGTGTACCATGCACTACATTATCAGAGAAGGCTCGGAGCCAGTTATTCTGCTGAATGAAGGAAAATTGCAGAAGTCTGTCTGCTACAAAGCAGAATATTCCAAACCTAGACTAGAAGTAACTGAAGCTGTACTGAAAGTTTGGAGAAGAGCATGGGCCTTTTCAGTCTCAGATGCCATGGCAAAAACCATGTCACAGCACAAAGAATGTCATCAGGATATACACTGTGCATTGTCCTTTATACTGTCAGTTGTTCTGTAAGTGTCAGAGAACAGAAAGAAAATTACTAAAGAAAAAATCCATGAGCACAAAGCATTTGTTATCATAGCTACAACTGAGCATAAAAAAACCCCAATTCAGTGTTTGCATTTAACACGACACATTTTGAAAGAAATTTTTTTTTCAGCTAACTTAATTTGTTGACTTGAATACTGCAGTTCTGAATTAAAACACTTGTCCTGTTTTAATTAGAACAAGCACCTTTGTAACATGGAAAGCTCTAACTCCACTTTCTGAAATCTTCAATTTTACAAAATAATTTGAAACATGTCTATGATAATACACTGACTATGTCTCAAGCTTCCTCCTGGTCTTAAATACATGATATTCATCAAATTAAATCCTTTACACTGTAACAACAACAACAAGATTCAATTTGGAGGATTCCTAGGACTGATGCTCAAAAATCCTAAATCTCTCTATGCAACAACTGTTAAAAGTGAATTTCTAATCTATAATCCCCAAACACTTTTTTCATTTACATACTTCGTAAATATATATACTATCACCCTGGTGCTCCTCTCTGAGCAACTCCTTGTTTATCTTGGAGACTGGCAGGGTGAATAAACATTAAGAAAGCTAGAACCGCTAAAATATCTTAACTACTGATCATAAACAAAACAACAACCGTTCAGTCAAGCAGAAGTTACCAAAACTAACTCCTTACAGAGAAAAACTACATATGCTTTTCCTCAGTAGTGCTCCAGTAGCAAACTCTACTATTACTTTTAGGAATTGTCTACTATGTGCCACATTACCTTCATAACAGCTCTTTTTGCAGAATAAAAAAAAAAATAAATTAACTAATCCAAATCATTTTACTTTTGAGAAGTTTTGACCATTGTAATTTGAAAATAAAGGCATTATTATTAGCACTAATAATCACTTAAAAGTCCTTTAAAACTATTTATGCTCTGTAATTATTACAAACCCCTCTCGTACAAGGTGATTTCTTGGGGAATAATTACCCTGTCCTTAAATAAGTGCTTGACACCTCAAAAAAAATTCCAAAAATAATTCAAGGTATAAAAGACCCCCCACCAGAAGCAACTATAGGATACCTGGATTATAGGACAGAACACTCATTTCTGTGATAACATTAAAAAAAGAACATTTTTGAAATAAAAATCTTCATATAAATGATGCTAGCTTCATTATGTTAAACACACTGAAAAGTGGACTTTGAAGGACAGCATCAATTCTAATTGTCCAACTATCTGTCTTTTTGAGAAGCCAGGGAGCTAGACCACAGTTTCAAAACCTAGATCCTATTTAAAAAATGTATTCTTCCCAAAAGGTTGCTATTTCCATGTGTGGGAAAGTAACAGAAGATCATTGAGGAGGACTGTAAATACGCTCAAGTGACTTGCGTGTGGGGTGCTGGAAAACACATCTATCACACTAATTGTTGTTTAGTCTTATGTGCTCAACAGGTAGAACATCTGCACTTAGATAACGTAGGCCTGGGATGGACTCAGGGGTACCTTATCGAACATACCCGAGATTCTTGCCCTGCTGTTGAAGAAGATTAAAGCACAGCAGAAAACTCTGCCTGCCTGAATCCTTGAAATACAGGCCAGAACAGCAAGCATGAGCTCTCTCGCTCTCTCACTCCCTTGCTAACAAGGACTCTCTTGCTCCGTGGTACCTTTGTCCCCTGCTTGCCTGCCTCTGCCCAGGTGCTGCTTCAGAGATTCCCCGATCCATGAGGTATCGAGATTAAATTTGTTCTTTGCCTTTAATCCATGGTTTTGTGGTTGTTCCTGTGTCCTGCCTGCATCAGCTCACACACTGTGCAATACATTATATCAAATAATCCTTCTTACAGTTCTATTAGGTACATTTTTATTCTAAATGGTTTGTGGGAAACTAACGGAAGATTGGCGAGGAGGACTGTAAATACGCTCAAGTGACTCGCATGTGGGGTGCTGGAAAACACACCTATCACACTAATTGTTGCTTAGTTTTGTGTGCTCAACAAGTAGAACATCTGCACTTAGATAACATAGGCCTGGGATGGACTCAGGGGCACCTTATCAAACACGCCTGGGATTCTTGCCCTGCTGCTGAAGAGATCAAAGCCCAGGAGAGAACTCTGCCTGCCAGAATCCTTGAAATACAGGCCCAAGCAGCAAGTGGGAGCTCCCTCACTCCCTTGCTAACAAGAACTCTCATGCTAATAAGGACTCTCGCTCCGCGGTGCCTGCGTCCCCTGCTTGCCTGCCTCTGCCCGGGTGCTGCTTCAGAGGTTCCCGGATCCATGAGGTATTGACATTAAATTGTCCTTTGCCCTTAATCCGTGGTTTTGTGGTTGTTCCTGCATCCTGCCTGCATCGGCTCACACAGGTTGTATTAGACATCCTTTAAAAATGAATACTTCTAACCATGTTGACACATAATATTTTATGATTTTAAACATATTATTGATTATAAGCCCCAGAAAATGTAAGATGTTTCTTCTAGCTTATTTACATGCCTGCTTATTGTAGAATTATGCCCAAGACATGACTTTATAGAAAAAAAGCTCACTGAAGCATTCATTTAGAAAAGGTTAAAAAAAGAGAAAAAAGCATGAATAATACATGAGCTTTGCACACAGATGAAAAGAAGCGCGTCAAGTTTAGAGTCTGTTAGCCATTTAGCCATGACTGCCTCTTCTGAATGCGCATATAGACACAAAGTATTTCCTGAAACACTGGAACTGTCATTTTCTGGGAGGTGTCTTTACAATACACAATACATTTCTGAATAAATTCCATTCTAGGGAATAAACATCAAAAACATTTCTTCTATAAAACCATCACGTCAGATTGGATTTTAAATAAAATTACCATAAAATCTGTAAAAGAATCCAATCTGGGAAGAGCTGATGTAGCAACATACCCTTAAAAAGCACGCCAGTATTCAAACTTACCCTTGGATTAGGAGGACTTTTTTTCCATTGCAGTAAGAAATGTTGTCTATGCCTCAGAGTTGAGCCTCTGTGCTTGCTGAATCCAGCCCGTCCAGTCCAATGCAGGAAAGACCAAACACAGTTTGCTCTACACCTAAATAAATCAAACCAAGCAACGGTAAGCACCAGTACTACATAAAGCTCTACAAAACATACATGAGAAATGAAAAATAGTCAAAAATACAGAAGGAAGGAACATCTTTTTAATGAATTTCTGAACAAATATAACTGAGCTAAAAACAACTTCAGCTAGGGCTTAGAAGCTCTGTTAAAGAAAGCAAAAAAAAAAAAAAAGTCAAGACCATAAAACAAGAGAAGGGCACAAAGATAAAGCAAGATAATAATCAGAAGATAATAAAACTCTCTGTCAAAGTCAGAAAAGGGCACTTCCAGCCTTCTGCTTTAAGTAACTGCATTTCAATATATACAGAAATCCATTTTAACAGATTTTTCCTTGTAACTGTGTGCCCGAAAGATTCCCACCTAATGAAAAATATGAGACACATTCAGGGATATCTTTTTAATTTCATCCCATCAATTAGTGACCTTGGTATAGATAAACAGAGACCTATAAATTCAAATAGCAACAGAGGTCTCTGTGTCAGTTCTGCAGTAGGCTTATACCGCTTTACTACGGATATTATTAACACGTGCATAAAGTATACAGGAAAAGTATCACTATAGACTTTAAAAAAAAATAATCAAAAAATGAATACATTTTGGGAATTATGTACCATAAGTAAAATAAAGGTAACAATACCAACTGGAAAACAAGGACGAAGAACAGAAGCAAAAACGTGGCTTCAGATTATCCTTGGTCAAGAACCACGTCCATGGCATAACTTTCTTTTTAAACAGTCTGCCTCTACCATCTTTTAAAGACAAAAATGACCGCTATCTGTGGAAAAAATCAAGTCACATTCCCAGGTACAACAGTACAAATATAAATTTTCTGCAGGTCAAGAGTGAAATCAGACTAGCAAAACTCTGTTCCACCAAAATAGTCTCTGAAATTGTTATTTTTAATATAAAATTAGAAACTACATTTTTGTCTGAAAAAAATCTTTTTAGAATGTTTACAAAATATTGTAATAAAGCATCATAGGTTTTTCTATCCTATAGATCTCAGAAAGCATAGTTGTGGAGCTAGCATTCTTGTTAAAACAGAAATTGGAAAATAGATGTATTATAAAAGAATGCTTAGAAAGCTAACTTCACAACTAAAGAGCATAGGTGGTCAGTACAGTTAACTTATTGAAGAAAAGATTTAGGTTGGATTTACATAAAACACGAGCACACAATAATTGATATAACAACATTACTTGTGATTTCTCATGATATTTTTATATGGGATAAAAAATTAAAGCATTGTCTCCACCTATACCCACAAAATGAAGTTTTGTTGATATATTTAATTTCATTTAAGGATATGATAAAAATAGTTTTAATAGATACAAAGTTGAGGTTGATCTAAATATTTTCTTATGACAGTCATTTACAAAGCTGTAAACATGCATCTCTTTCAAGAACAGATTAGCAGATGAATGTTAGGAAAACATGCAATACCCATTAAAGAGCTCTGCTAAAAATTGTCTCTTTGCTATAAGGATATATATGCTATATATAAGTATAAATATAGATATAATTTTCATTTCATCAGCTACTGAATCTGCTATAATTTGAATAACAAGTGCTTCTGTAATCGATTTCAATTAACACATTTTTTGTTTCCCAATTATGCTCGTATATGATGTCATTAGACCTTCAGTCACTAGCATGTATTAAAAAAGACATATATATTAGCAAGAGATCCAAATGTAATTTAACAGTTCAAAGTACTATTCTGAGCTGCTTGGTGTTCTGTTAAACAATTAATTTCTTAGTCTTGTTTCTCCTTTTCACCTTGCAAGATACTATCTGTAACATCAGTCCTACTTGGGCAAAGTCACCATAATTCAGATTTTTAAATAAGGCAGGCAGAAGTGCAATGAAACAAGCTTCACCTAGAACTCAACTTATCTAACGTTTTTAACACTATAAGAAAAATATGAAACTACACAAAATAAATGGATTTACAGTTTTCTTTTTTGACCCTTAGGAAATGCAGTCTATAAAATTCAGAATTTATAATCTTTTTAAGCTTTAATTTCAACACTATTTGTAGCCAATTATTTAGGATAAAGATGAATGCCAATTTTCTTCAGTTACAGAGTGTGCAGCATATTCAGGAATCTCCTTCTATTCATGCAAACTTTCTAGTGCTGTTCTGATGTAACTATGTTAACATGAAAATTCACCAAAAATGTAGTTATTGAGATTAGAAATATACTCTAGTAATTCAAGCAAAAAAAAATTGAAGGCATTAAAGCAATACACCTGGATCTGAAAGAAAAAGCCATGATTCAAAATCTAGCTTTTTCTCTAGGTTTCTTTGCAATTTTTTGATTCCCACCTTTTTTTCTCCTAGAATCTCCTTCATATTTAAATCTATGCATGTATAGAAAATTAAAACAAAGCCATATGATTTGTAATGAATAGCGTATGTTAATTTTTGTGTGTGAATGTCCGCTTGCTAAAATGCAGTGGCACAGTAAGCTTCTGATGATTCCCATGAGGCTGTAATTAGAGTAAGAAGATTAGAGAAAGCAATCTACAAGCAGAGGTCAGTATCTGTAATAAAGCAAAAATTGGGTCAAGTGCTAGCCAGCTCCATATATGGCAAAGATTATTTTTTTCTTATCCACTGATATATAGTGCCAAGTTACAGTTCTAGTTCCTTTTTAAAAAGACATTACTGTAACACTTATAGAACGACAGCATACAGTAGGTTACTTTTCCAAGTAATTTTTCACTATTCATTTGCTCAATTATAGATAATTTAAAATAAAAACTAAACACACACACTTCCTTCTTTGATCGATATCACAAAATCATAGAATAATTTAAGTTGGAAAGGACCTTAAAGATCATCTACTCGCCAAGACAAACAGCTCCAGTACAGGCACATCTACAGCAGAACCGAGCTATTGCAGCAAAAAGGGCCTTTTCCTGAGCTTTTCTGAGGTGGGGAAAGGCCATGGCAGCAGCAGGGAACCAGCAGCTCGCGTGAGAGGGACTAATGAAGCAGGGGCAGAGCCTGCAGCCGCAGTGGCCTGCCCCGCCCCCTTAAAAGGCGGCCCTAGGGAGCATGAGCGAGTAAGAGTATGGTATGGTAGTTTGCGCGGAAGGGTGTGTGAAGCTCAAGAGGGAGTTTAGCCATCGTTTCTACTCGAAAGACTCAGAAACATACATCTTCTGCACTTGCCAGAGCAGATGTAGCCATACAGACAGAGCTCCTGTGGAAACATGCAGCCACCTAGGTCGTTGGCTGCAGGGAGTGCTTTAAACTCTCATGGCTAACAGATGGTAGAAGGGATGACAGCTGTGTGAGGTGCAACCAGGTAGATGACCTACTCAGCCTGGTATCAGAACTAGAAGAGGAAGTAGAAAGGCTGCAGAGCATCAGGGAGTGTGAGAAAGAAACCAAGCCAGGTGCAGGGTCCTGCACCTGGGACACGGCAATCCCAGGCACAAATACAGGTTGGGCAGAGAGTGGCTGGAGAGCAGCCCTGAGGAGAAGGACTTGGGGGTGTTGGTGGATGAGAAGCTCGACATGAGCTGGCAATGCGTGCTGGCAGCCAAGAAAGCGAACCACATTCTGGGCCACATCAAAAGAAGTGTGGCCAGCAGGTCGCAGGAAGTGATTCTGCCCCTCTGCTCTGGTGGGACCCCACCCAGAGGACTGTGTTCAGCTTTGGAGTCCTCAACACAGGAAGGACGTGGACCTGAACAAGTCCAGCAGAGGGCCACAAAAATGATCAGAGAACCGAGAGAGCTGGGGTTGTTCAGCCTGGAAAGAGAAGGCTCCAGGGAGACCTTATAATAGCCTTCCAGTACCTGAAGGGGGCCTACAACAGTAACGGGGAGGGACTCTTTGTCAGGGAGTGGAGCGATAGGATGAAGGGTAGTGGTTTTAAACTGAAAGAGGGGAGATTTAGATTAGATACTAGGAAGAAATTCTTTACTGTGATGTGGCGTATGAAGAAATCATGGACTTGTAGGTCATGCAGTAAGCGAATCCAAAAATCCAATTCAACCACCTTTATTGCTACACAGAGAGACTTATATACACTAAGACACAAACCTACTCCCCCCATAATGCCCAATCATGGACTTACAAAAATATTTTTTACCTTCTACTGAGCTTATCACAATAACAATTATTCTACTATCAAGACAAGTTTCGGTTCCCAGACTGTGCTCTGTTTCTTGTCAGGATGTGCTTCAGGATGCAAAACTTATATTTCTCACTCCTCCCCTGCTCTCAAGGTCACTACTGGCACACACTGTTGCTCCAGATGCAAGTAAATCTTAACTATGTGAGTGACCTTTAACTGAGCCCACACTGTGAGGGTGCTGAGACACTGGAACAGGTTGCCCAGAGAAGTTGTGAATGCCCCATCCCTGGAAGTGTTCAAGACTAGGCTGGATGGGGTTCTGAGCAACTTGGTCTAGTGGGAGGTGTCCCTGCCCATGGGGGGGAGGTGGTGGTGGAACTAGATGATCTTCAAGGTCCCTTCCTGTGGGGAGTGAGGAATTGTGGAGACACACTGCTGAGTGAGAGCTTGGCAGGTGTTCTTGCATTGATGGGAAGGAAGCCTTGGGAACAGTAAAACAATGTCTTTATATGGTCTTATTTGTGTGGTATGAAATCTAGCAAGGCAGTGTGAAAAATAGATAGCAAGCTAACAAATAGATAACAATATACCAAAACAAATAATAATGGCTAATTAGCCTAGGCACATGAACACTTATATGTAGCCAATTGTATTGCTCATAGCGGCGTATGGACAGGCTCCCACAACCTATCGGTGTAGAGAGCACGGCGTGTGATCAAAAGAGAGAAACTATATATGCTGTAAAAATAAAACATTAAACATCTTTGCTTCACCACTTGGCGGAGTCCGTGCCCTTTGTTGCCGCACCTTCCAACTCCAGCCATTCTGTGATTCTATGATCTTGTTCCAACACCCCTGCCAAAGCAGGTTCACCTACAGCAGACTGGGCAGGAATGCATCCAGGCGGGTTTTTAATATCTTCAGAGAAGGAGACTCCAGAACCTCTCTGGGCAGCCTGTTCCAGTGCTCTGTCACCCTCAAAGTAAAGAAGTTTTTCCTCATGTTGAGATGGAAATTCCTGTGTTCCAGCTTGTGTCTGTTACCCCTTGACCTGTCACAAGGCGCCACTGAGAAGACCCCGACCCCGTCCCCTTGACACCTGCCCCTTAGATATTTAGAAGCATTGATGAAATCCCCTCTCAGTCTTCTCTCCTCCAGGCTAAGCAGACACAGGTCTCTCAGCCTTTCCTCATCAGAGAGGTACTCCATTCCCTTGATCATCTATGTAGCCCTCCACTGGACTCTCTCTAGTAGTTCCCTGCCCTTCTTGAACTGGAGGGCCTAGAACTGGACACAGTACTCCAGATAGGGCCTCACCAGGGCAGAGTAGAAGGGGAGGATAACCTCCCTCAACCTGCTGGCCACGCTCTTTATAATGCACCCCAGGATACCATTTGCCTTCTTGGCTACTATATATTTAGGCTACTATATCAGCTCAAGAGTAAGCCACAGTAGAAAACTGCTATGAGTTATTAATCGCTCAAAAGACCTCGGTTTGCATTTTATAGGTATCAAAACTTTTTGTTTGTCATTAGTTTTGAATGAAGAATTTTAATACTTCCTTGTCCTTGGTCTGGTGGGGATGGGGTTAACTCTCCCCAGGACCTAGCAGGGACACAGGTATACCATCCCATGTGAGCCATGCCCAGGGGGTAGCTGGGGGACAGGAAGTCAGAGGGAGAGGAAGTGACCCCTGGGGGATCAGAGCGGTCAGGGGCGTCCCGGGTGCGGTTGGCAAGCGGTGGTATCGTAATTGTGGTTGTATATTCCTATGTCAGTGTTATTGTTGCTGTTGTTGTTTCTTGCTCCCTTTGCTGTTCTGTTAAATTGCCTTTGTCTCAACCCACGAGTTTTGCCTTTTCCTTCCAATTCTCCCCTCATGGCCATGGTGGGGGCTCCAGCCTGCGTGAGCGGCTGCCACGTGGTTCTTTGTTGCCATCTGAGGCCAAACCACGACAGTCCTTTTTGGCGCCCAATGTGGGGCACTCGGAGGGTTGAGATAATGACAGATCTGACCAGAGCGTGCTAAAAGGAATTTGTTATCTGTATTTATTGTATTAGTTGCCGGGCACAATGTTGCTTCATTTGTTTTCATGGCTGTGTTATGTGAACTCTTACATGCTCTGTGTACTCCCCGTTATGATGTTTATCACCTCTGGGAGAGGGATCAGGATTATAATTTTGCTGTCCTGTGTGATATCAATTTATGATATGATAGCATCACTGCTCAGATGGTTTTGTTGGGGTGTTTATTCGGCACTGCTTTCCTGCCCATACCTTGGGGAACTTATTAATAATCACACTGAGTCTATGGGGGAAGCAGGGGGGGATATTTTCCCCAGCTCTTTCACCTCCCTTTTCTCTTTTGTGCTGGCTATGCCAGTTTTTGAGAATTTTAATTACTCTTGGGACATGCAAACCAGCTTGGTCGTATTGCAAGGTCTCCTGAATGTGTTTCAGTTTCTGTTTAGGGTTAAGCAACTATTTAAGACTACTACCCAGAGATATGCCCCAAGGCTGGAGAGTCATGGGTGGCATGGCATGTGGGAGAACACAGGAAGCTATCTAGAGAGTTTTTCACCTCCAATGGGCAGGGATTTCACCACCGAACAACTACAGGACCCTGATAAAGTGATAAAATATTTGAAAGGAAAACGGTGTGGCTATTCCAGAGAGGCACAACTCATGGCACTGTGCTGGGCCCTGGCCAGTATCTACCAAGTATTGCTCAATATTGTGCAGCATCCTCAGGAGAAAAAGATGGAAACCAGGCCGACAGACAGTGTGGCTACTGCCACTCATGCAACAGACGCTGCGGCTACTCCAACCCCAGTGGCAGGCACTGTGGTTACTCCAACCCCAGTGACAGGCACTGCAACTGACACAGAAAGCCAACCTGTGCCTGTATCAGTTGCCCCTATCCAGAAGAAGAGGTATTCCAAGAAATCAGTTCACTCAGTGAAGGATGACGATGATCCAGGGTCATCACAAGAACAAGAGGAAGAGGCAGAACCAGAGATAATCACTCGATCCCTGTCCCTGAGCGAGCTGCGGGACATGCGAAAAGATTTCAGCCGACTTCCAGGCGGGCACATTGTCACCTGGCTGCTCCGGTGCTGGGATAATGGAGCCAGTAGCTTGGAATTGGAGGGTAGGAAAGCCA
>JAHSPS010066622.1:213132-227665 GCA_033628365.1 Calidris temminckii
TCTTAAAGGCACAGGAGCAGGCTGTCCCCACGTGCCAAAAAACACGCTGTTGGGGGAAAAGATGGACCTGGTTGAACAGAGAGATATGGTTGCAACTCAGGGAAAAAAGGAGAGATTATGGCCTTTGGAAGAATGGGTGGGCCACTCAAGAAGACTACAAAGATGATGTAAGGCTATGTAGGGAGAAAATTAGAAGGGCCAAAGCCCAGCTAGAACTTAACCTGGCTTTGGATATTAAGGACAATAAAAAAGAGTTTCTATAAATACATTAATAATAAAAGGAGAACTACGGAGAATCTCCATCTTTTATTAGATGGGGGCAGTAATATGGTGACAAAGGATGAGGAGAAGGCTGAGGTACTTAATGTCTTCTTTGCCTCAGTTTTTAGTAGTAGAACCATTGGTTCCCTGAGTACCCAGACCCCTGAGCTAGAAGACAGGGAGCAGAATAAAGTCCCCATAATCCAAAGGGAGATGAGGGCCCTGCTTCAGCACCTAGACATGTACAAGTCTATGGGGCCAGATAGGATCCACCCAAGGGTACTGAGAGAGCTGGCGGAAGTGCTCACTGAGCCATGTTCCATCATTTATCAGTGGTCCTGGCTAACCGGGGAGGTCTCAGCTGACTGGATGTTAGTAAATGTGATTCCCATCCACAAGAATGGCTGGAAAGAGGATCCGGGGAACTACAGGCCTGTAAGTCTGACCTCAGTGCTAGAGAAGGTTATGGAGCAGATCATCCTGAGTGCCATTATGCAGCACATGCAGGACAACCATTTTGACAATGGGATGGCCTACACGGCACTGGGCTTGTTGACATCAAATGGGAGACACCTCTCTCACAGGGGGAAGAGGGTCTTTGCCCAAGAAATTGCAGGGCTGATTGACAGGGCTTTAAACTAGATGTGAAGGGGGAGGGGGGTAATAATATCAGGCTTGTCTGTGACAAGCTGTGAGATAACACATCAGGGTTAGAGGGATGGGGTGCTAGTAAGGGCCTCCAACCTGTTGCCCTGAGGCAGGCCGGGGAAACTGCACTGCAGTCAAAGTCTTACAGAGACAAGCCAGGGGCTCCTGAGGTAGTTGCTGCCAACAGGGAAACACTCATGAAACACCTCAAGGGGTGTTCCCCCAAGAAGGTGGCACAGCCAACAGCCCAGCTGAAGTGCCTCTACATGAATGCACGCAGCATGGGCAACAAACAAGAGGAGTTGGAAGCTACCGTGCTGCTGGAAAGCTATGATATAGTGGCCATTAGTGAAACCTGGTGGGAGGAATCCGATGACTGGAGTGTGGCTATCGATGGCTACAAGCTGTTCAGAAGGGACAGGCAAGGAAGGAGGGGCAGAGGTGTTGCCCTCTATGTTAAGGAACAGATAAAGTATGAAGAGATGTCCCTAAAGAATAGCAAAGAGGAAGTGGAAAGCTTATGGGTAGGAATTAGAGACCAAGGCAACAAGGGGAACCTTGTGGTTGGTGTCTACTACAGACCACCTGATCAAGGGGAGCCTACTGATGAAGCCTTCTTACTCTAGCTAGAGGAGGCATCACACCCGAAGGCTCTCGTCTTGCTGGGGGATTTCAACCACCCCAACATCTGCTGGAAAAGCAACACGGCAAGCTGTAGGCAATCCAGGAGGTTCCTGGAATGCCTCAACAATAACTTTCTAAGGCAGGAAACAGACAGCCCTACCCAAGGGGATGTGATACTGGACCTGATAGTCACCAATGCAAGTGAGCTCATCAGGGATGCCAAGACTGGAAGCAGCCTGGGCTGCAGTGATCATGCCCTGATGGAGTTCACAGTCCTAAAGAATTACTGTCAGGCAAGGAGCATAGTCAGAACCCTGAATTTTAGGAAAGCAAACTTCCAGCTCTTCAAGGAGTTAGTCAAAAGGACGCCCTGGGAAACAGTCCTCAGGGACAAGGGGGCAGAACAGAGCTGGCAGATCTTTAAGGATGCTTTCCATAGAGCACAAGAGCTCTCAATCCCCAGGTGTAAGAATTCAAGCAAGAAAGGGAAGAGACCAGCATGGCTGAGTCGGGACCGGCTGGTTAAACTAAAGGCCAAGAAGGAACTGCACAGGCAGTTCAAGCAGGATCAGGTAAACTGGGAAGAGTATAGGGACGCTGCCCAGTTATGTATGGATAAGGTCAGGAAGGCCAAAGCATGGCTGGAGCTGAACTTGGCAAGGGATGTTAAGAATAACAAGAAGGGCTTCTACAGTTATGTCAACCAGAAAAGGAAGGTTAAAGAAAGTGTATCCCCCTGTGATGAGCAAGACTGACAAACCAATAACAACAGACAAGAAGAAGACTGAGGTTCTCAACAACTTTTTTGCCTTGGTCTTCACTGCCAACCCCTCTCCTGACACCTCCTGAGTTGAAAGACCAGGCAAAAACAGGGGCTATGAGAATGAAGAACCACCTACTCTTGGAGAAGACCAGGTTTGACAACTTCTAAGGAACCTGAAGGTACATAAGTCCATGGGACCTGATGAAATCCATCCACAGGTCCTGAGGGAGCTGGCGGATGAAGTTACTAAGCCGCTTAACATTATATTTGAGAAGTCGTGGCAGTCTGGTGAAGTTCCCGCTGACTAGAAAAGGAGAAACATAACCCCCATTTTCAAAAAGGGAAAAAAGAAAGACCTAGGGAACTACAGGTTGGTCAGTCTCACCTCTGTGCCTGGCAAGATCATGGAGCAGATCCTCCTGAACTTTCTGCTAAGGCACATGGAAAATAAGGAGGTGACTGGTGACAGCCAACATGGCTTCACCAAGGTCATGCCTGACAAATTTGGTGGCCTTCTACGATGGTGCTACAGCATTGGTAGACAAGGGCAGAGCAAGAGACATCATCTACCTGGACTCGTGAAAAGCATTTGATGCTGTCCTGCATAACATCCTGGTCTCTAAACTGGAGAGACACAAATTTCATGGATGGACCACTCAGTGGATCAGGAACTGGCTAGATGGCCACACTCAAAGGGTGGTCAACGGTTCAATGTCCAAGTGGATGCCAGTGACAAGTGGTGGTCGTCAGGGGCCTGTATTAGGACCACTAATATCTTTGTTGGAGACATGGACAGAGGGATAGAGTGCACCCTCAGAAAGTTTGCCGACAACACCAAGCTGTGTGTCACGGTTGACACGCTGGAGGGAAAGGATGCCATCCAGAGGGACCTGGACAGGCTTGAGAAGTGAGCCCATGCAAACCTCATGAAGTACAACCAAGCCAAGTGCAGGGTCCTGCATGTGGGACATGGCAATCCCAAAGACAAATACAGGCTGGGCAGAGAATGGATTGAGAGCAGCCCCGAGGAGAAGGACTTGCAAGTGCTCATGGATGAGAAGCTCAACATGAGCCGGCAATGTGCACTGGCAGCCCAGAAAGCCAACCGCATTCTGTGCTGCATCAAAAGAAGCATCGCCAGCAGGTCAAGGGAGGTGGTTCTGCCCCTCTACTTTACTCTAGTGAGACCCCACCTGGAGTACTGTGCCCAGCTTTGGAGCACCTCATCTGAGACGTGTGCCTGACCATGGCAGGGAGGTTGGATGACCTTTAAGGTCCCTTCCAACTCTAACCATTCTATGATTCTATGAAATCTAACAAATAACAGAGTCTCAGAAGCCCTAGCTGAATAGATTGAAAGCTTAATTTCCCCAAATGCCAATTTAAAAATTAACCCTAGTTGCCTTTCTGGAAGGTATACACACACACACACACACACACCCCCCAATATTTACAGTTTAATCAAAGTTGTTCAAGAGGATTGACAGTTTACAGTTAAGTGTCAATTTATTATCAATTCCCGCTTAAAGCACTAAGCAAATGTAATTCAAGATCCTTTGCTGTACAGGCCACAACTAGATCATATGGTCTCATCTAGCTGTAACAATCATTCCTTACCTACAGAAGTATAAGTTTCTTAGATTAGCATGTAATCATGAAAGAAACGAATTCAGTATAAATTTCCATTCTCTACAACTGCTTTCTCAGCAGAGGGCAGGTCAACATCCAGTCAAGTGGCTGCAGACACAGCCATGCATCAAAAGAAATCTGTTTCTATCTGAAATACCCTTTCTAATGGTTATTAATCTGCATAGTACCTGCCTGAAGCAAGTTTCAAAGTATATATATTGTGTCCAGCTTTGGAGTCCTCAACACAGAAATGACATGGACCTGTTGGAACAGGTCCAGCAGAGGGCCACAAAAACGATCAGAGGGCTGGACCACCTCTCCTATGAGGACAGACTGAGAGTTGGGGTTGTTCAGCCTGGAGAAGAGAAGGCTCTGGGGAGACCTTATAACAGCCTCCCAGTACCTGAAGGGGGCCTACAGGAGAGATGGGGAGGGACTCTTTATCAGCGAATGTAGCAATAGGACGAGGGGTAATGGTTTTAACCTGAAAGAGGGGAGATTTAGATTAGATCTTGGGAAGAAATTCTTTCCTGTGAGGGTGGCGAGACACTGGAACAGGTTGCCCAGAGAAGCTGTGGCTGCCCCATCCCTGGAGGTTTTCAAGGCCAGGCTGGATGGGGCTTTGAGCAACCTGGTCTGGTGGGAGGTGTCCCTGCCCATGGCAGGGGGGTTGGTACTCGATGATTTTTCAGGTCCCTTCCAACTCTAACCATCCTATGATTCTATATATTTAGATTATGAATCCTCCTTTTATAACTTTTATTGTATGTAAATCTAGCAGTATAGAGATACTTGGTTTTAAAGCAAGCAAGTATAACGTTTATAGGGCTGGACTAGGGTTCAGAAATGCACATTCTAGTCCTGACTGTTTTGAACAATTTGTATTTTATCCATCAAAAATACAAATAACAGTACTTCTCTGTTTTATTACTTTTTATTATTTATGGAAGATGCATTATATTTTGCTGGCAACTTCACTATTTTGTCAGAACTCTAAGCGTAGGAACTGCAGTAGTAGATCAAGTAAGCTGAAGTAGAGGTAGCAAATCAACAATACACGGAACGCAAACAGTGCAATACCTTCCTTGACTTTTGGCCTGAATGTCATTTTCTGTTCCTCTATCAACTGCTAGGATCCACAGGCATAAACTGGATGATTAGAACTATAATTGAGTCAGAGAGAAGTTGCAAACTTGAATTATCACTAATCAAACGAGTTCTGTGCAGTAGGAAGGAAAGGCAGAACATGGTAATGAAATACTGGCCCAGAAAGAAATAAACCAACATTCAAAAACCCAGTCACCACCTGCTTTCCCAATAAATATAAATAAATTGGCGAATAGCAAGAAGTTCTTAGTAGATTTGAAAAGAAATTACTGAGAAAAAAGTTGACTGTTTCTGAATATGTAACTCTCATTCATAAGCAAACCACATGCAAAGCAGCACCTCTTGCAGCCAAGTTCGAATAAAAAAACCCCAAAAAAACAAAAAACCAAACTTGGCTTAAAGTGTGGTTTTCAAATACTAAACATTTTCCTTAAATGACAATCAATTTTTCAAGAGTAGCAAATATTATGCATACTTTTTCTGATGTGTGAAGCATGGTCATGTGCCAGAATTTGAATGCAAAGGATGTTTCTTTTCAGAACCAGTGCTAAAAAAAGTTTGCTTTACTTCTCCCCTAAAGTTTACTTTCCATGCTTCTGTGCCTTCACTGGCTTAGCATTATGTCACAAAGAAAATAAATTTTTAAAAGGTTGTTTATCTGTAAGATATTGTTCAGAAACTTGTAGATGAAAAACACTTTTACACAGTGCACTTGAGAGCTGTGAATGCTAAAATTCAGGTGAAATCATCTTTAAACCTCTCAAGACTCACCTCTATCATACACTGAACTACTAGCAGTTAGAAGTGGGCAGAGAAGCAGCAAATGGTGACTGTGACAGTGCAAAACCTGCTTCTTTCTTTTGCACTCTCACATCTCATTCCACCATCACTAATTTAGTATTAGACGCCTCTGAAATTTAAGTAGGACAGATGGTTAAACATTTCAGGTAAAGATTATCCTGTCTTCTTTACTCAGCAGGACAGAGTTTTTCCTTACTGCAATTCAGGCTTAAAGCTCTTACAAACCTTCGTATGTACAGACACCACAAACTTCTCCACGCTTTTGAACAAAAGTCCCACTTTGGTTTTTCAGTATTTCTAGTGGAGAAAAAAAAGTTTATTTTGCAAATCTTGATCTGAATTGCCTTAAATACACAATTCCTCGTTCTCAAAATTTTTATACAGGATGACTTAGTGTATTTCTTATCTACATCTAAGACATACTGTCTCTGCAAGCTGACAGAGTATACATCTGGAGTCTGACATACTTTTCAGGAAAAAAAAAAAAAGACACTTTACAAAAGATGCAAAACTAAACACGTAAGGCAGAGTCCCTTGAAGACACTATTACCTTACTATAATGCATATTTGAATGCAAAAAAAAAAACCAACCCAAACCACCACCCATTTTTTTAAAGCAAAATACAAGATAGTGGAAATTATACCAAAGGAAACAAAGCTAGTTACATTTTCCTTTCCAAAACTACAACCTAAATGAGTATGTTAAATAAACATGCAGAAAACAATTAGTGCTCACTGTGCTAGCAGACACACAAATTATTTCACCAAACGAATAACAGAATTATTTACAATATGTGTTTACAGTAGCTACCTTTTGGGAAATATTTCCCATTTGTTTTTTGTTCTACTCATTCTAACCAACAACAGGTAACAGGAAGATGTACAACTGAGTTTGACAACAACAAAAATGGTGCATCCTAGGAAGACTAACATGATTATATGGGGTCGAATAAGAGCAGTTGGCTTCAGAATATTATAATTTATGAAATATATGAATTTACTCAAACTACAAAGTTAAAACAAACTATATAAAATAACTAAAAGAATGGAGAAAGTTACAAGGGTTGCTTGAACATTAGATGTGTTACCTTCAAAGAATGTATCAAGCACTGTACATACTCTTGGACAAGCATGACAAACAGAACTACATTCATGTAGTCTTAAAGAACACAGCAAATTAAAGGATAGATTTTGCTTGTAAAAGTTGAAAATAAGCTTACCTTGAAAGCACCTGACTTCCAAAATACTGCTTGCTTTTTCACATATCAACATATAACGTGTTTATTCCAAGAAAAAGAGTACAGACCTTACTTATATGTGTTTTGGAAGAGAAAGGAAAAGGAAAAAAAACAACACACAAAGCAAAAAAAACCTCACAAAAAAAACCCCATCATAAACCACTTCTCATGATTTCATGATTGTGATCTATAGAAAAAAAAAAAAATCTGTATTTGGATCATATGCTCCTTAGTTAAAAAATAAATCAATAAAAAATTAAATATCAGCTCTAGTATGTAGTAAAATTGATAAAGCCTATTGTGTACTAAACCAAGCAAGCAATTAAATTTAAATCAAGTTATTCTTCCCCTTCCCCCCCCCAAGGGAAATTTTATAGGACAGTTCCTCATTAAATTTTAATTTTCATTATGATACTTTTAAAATCAATTTTATTGCAGCCAAAACATTGCTCATATACTTGTACATAAAATAAACTATGATATATACACAACATTTTAAGTTACAGGGCATAAGTTTACAATTTTTGGCAGATTCTGTTTAACAAAATGGAAATTGTATAACTTTAGTACTTGGAGAAACTAAACTTCCTTATTTAGGTACAAATGCTTTGCGTCCCTCTGTATTCTAGCCATACCTAAACCGGTTTAATAAAATAACATTCATGCATAACATCTCACTGTTTTCTCTTGTGTTCTGATTCTAGACAGAATTTTTCATATGCTTCTTCAATTTCTGGATCCATCTTGTCATCAAGGTCATCAAAATACCTAAAAAAAAAAAAAAAATCACCAAAAAAGGTTAAGATTTTCAGAAACAGTGAATAGGTGAAATATTCATGTAGATATCAGGAATAAAACAGAGCTTTATAAGTAGTAGTTAACTGACATTTATAAAAGGGGTTGAAGAAAATAATTATGGGTACTAGGGAAAACAAACAGAAACCTCAAAACAGCATAGATATGTACAAATTGCTACAGTGTTTGTCACCATGTTAGAACATCTTATGCTGTCCACAGGTTAAGGCACAGAAACAGTTTCCAAAATGACAGAAAAAGGCAATAATGCAATACAATCTTTCGAAAATTTAATGATGCATTAGCACTGATGTATTTAGAAAAACCATAATTAGTACCATATTAGCATAATTTTGGTTGGTTAACATCCTAGTTTAAATCTGTCTTGGTTCCACACTAGTCAGAAAAATATATTTATATAGAAAGCCAGTATTCCTATTTGTTGATATACGAAAGAAGGCAGCCTTAATTCATCTCCCTTTTGCATCTGCATTATATTACCTTCTATTACATGGCAACCAGTCTTTCAGAAAAGATCTCTCGTTTATGTCAGAGAAAAGACTGGATCCCATTAATGATAACTGTATTGTACTGAGTGGAGACTACCACAGTTTCAAAATAAGTGATCCCCATCACTTCCCAGCATTAACAGCTTGCTTTCTCCTCACAGTTATTGGGAAGTACCTTGAGTATTCCTTGTTTTCTCTAGGTCTAACTGAAGTGTTCATCACCATAAACTAGGACAATGGAATTGTAACTTGAACACGATACTGTATATAATTCTAAACAGCCTTAAAAAAAAGTCAACAGCTATTGACTCTCAAAAAGCACGCATTAGTTTCAGGTGCCCAGTTTATTATCTTCTGTGCCTTAGTTCCAAACAAGGGAATCAGCATGCACATTAAAGAAGCAGTCTACATACTTATTTTATTTGTTCCTCCTTTCCTGTAGGAGTGTAGACTTGGGAAGGAACTCAACATCAAACCTTTCTCCCTAATGTCAGTCATGAGAAATAGCTGACAGATGATAAGGATAGATTTGTCTAAGCTTTTCTTAAGCCTTCAACAAAGAAGGTTCCACAGTCACCTTGCATGAATGTTGACTCACAGTCTTCCACATGTCACTCTTCAGATTTGCTGTGTTTAACTGCTGTCTGTCTCCATTTTACATTTAATTTGTTCTAAGCACAGGAGTGCATGAGGGTAGGTGGCTTTTTTTTCCCCACAGTACGAGCTTGTTGATTTCTGATGACATCTCTAATTTGTCTTCCAAAGTTCCTGCAATTCCCCCCCACCTAGATGCCATGTAAAAATTTTCTAATTTACTAACAAAAATATCAATCATACACAAACACAACACTGAAAGTGTTTTTGGGTATCAAATCATGATCTGAAAGACCTCCCTTCAACCACATGAATACAAAGCTCAGAGCAATTTATTTTAGACTGCATTTCTATTTTCTATTTATTTTAGACTGTATTTGGTTGGACTCAATGATCTCGAAGGTCCCTTCCAACCATGAAGATTCTGTGATTCTGATTCTTTCACTGGTTTCCTATCAAATTTTTATAAACCAGTATCAGAAAGTCAGACTATATTCCCATCTATTGTTTCCCCTTTTGCCATTACATTGCTTTTCATGTTCTACAGGAATAGCCATTTAATTGAGGGAATACTATTTATCCTGAGGAGAAAAATTTAACAACCTCCCTTTGAAAGACACTGAAAATTTTGCAGTTATCTCTAGCTAGGATGTGACATCAGTCAAATGAATTCAGGTTGCCTCACTACCAACACTTGAAGGTCTGGTGATTCATTTTGCTTGCAAATTTATTTTTTTTTTAAAAGCAGAAGAGAATATGGTTGCACGTGTACAAAAATATCTGAAATTTAATTGCCCTACTCAGCTGGATAAATATAAAATTTGTTTCAAAGTTGTGTGACTACAAACTAACTTACACCTGAAAAAATACATAACTTCCATTGTAGGGCTAAATAATTATATTATTTAACTTAATTTTTGTCAAGATTGGATTCTTAAGTTTGCAGTAAGAATAACTAGTGTTAAAAATAAGCAAACAAACAATTATCACTCAAAAAGAAAACATACTGATCTCCAGGTTCTGATAAATCTGTTCCATTTTCTTCATAATCTGGAAACAAATCCTCTCTTTCAAGCAGCTCTTGGTATTTTTCTTGGTAATCTGGCACAGTAAAAATGAGACCAAGCAATATATAAGACTAGTCCTCTAAATTAACACACATCTATAGAGTTTGAAAATAGTCTTTTTAATGAAACCATAAATGGCATGAAACATATTATAGGAAAAAAAAACCCAACAACCTCCTGCTATAGTGTTTTCTCAGGACAATCAACCAACCTGCAAGAATGATACCCATCTTCCCAGAGAACTGTAAAGGTAGTCACAGATGTCTTTACCTCAAATGATGTCATGCCACGTTGCGCTCAAGTTATAGCAAACAAAGAAACCAAGAAAGAAACAAACCTTTTTGCTACTAACAATGGACAAATAAAAGACAATTTGAAAATTTCTGGCTTCCTGGAGAGACCAAGTGCTGAGGACTATGGCACAAATTCTTCTGAACTATAAGAACTCAAATGCATATTGTCCATTTCAAACATCTACCTTCTTTCTTTTAATACAGAATAAAGCACGTGTTACACAAAGCCAGGAATTCACACATAATTTTGTCTTTTAAGTTGTACGAGTGTCAGATATTTTAAAAACAACATTTTATACCTATATAGGCTATAAATACAATTACAAATTTTTAAAGACTTAGAAGACAGGCATACTAAGCTTGTGACATACCTGGATCTGCTGCAGTGAAAGGAACACCATCAGGAGTATAAAATGTTGGTTCATTCTAAGAATAAAGTTATACACAGTAAATTATACATGTTCAGAGAAACAGCTGTTTACAGCTTTCAGCAATATGACTATGAATTAAGTTAAATTCATAACTGGCAGATGAAGTTGCTAAGCTGCTTTCCATTATATTTGAGAAGTCGTGGCAGTCTGGTGAAGTTCCCGCTGACTAGAAAAGGAGAAACATAACCCCCATTTGCAAAAAGGGAAAAAAGAAAGACCTGGGGAACTACAGGTTGGTCAGTCTCACCTCTGTGCCTGGCAAGATCATGGAGCAGATCCTCCTGGAATCTCTACTAAGGCACATGGAAAATAAGGAGGTGATTGGTGAAAGCCAATACGGCTTCACCAAAGGCAAATCATGCCTGACAAATTTGGTGGCCTTCTACGTTGGCGCTACAGTATTAGTAGGTAGGGGCAGAGCAAGAGACGTCATCTACCTGGACTTATGCAAAGCGTTTGACACTGTCCCACATGACATCCTGGTCTCAAAAGTGGAAATTCACGGATTTGGTGGATGGACGACTCAGTGGATAAGGAACTGGGTGGACGGGTGCACTCAAAGAGTTGTGGTCAATGGCTCAACGTCCAAGTGGCGGCCAGTGATGAGTGGTGTTCCTCAGGGGTTAGTACTGGGACCAGTGCTGTTTAACATCTTTGTTGGAGATGCGGAAAGTGGGATAGAGTGCACCCTCAGAAAGTTTGCCGACAACACCAAGCTGTATGGTGTGGTCGACACGCTAGAGAGAAAGGATGCCATCCAGAGGGACCTGGACAGGCTTGAGAAGTGAGCCCATGCAAACCTCATGAAGTTCAACCAGGCCAAGTGCAAGGTCCTGCACATGGGACATGGCAATCCCAGGCACAAATAGAGGTTGGGCGGAGAATGGATTGAGAAGAGCCCTGAGGAGAAGGACTTGGGGGTATTGGTGGATGAGAAGCTCAACATGAGCCAGCAATATGCGCTGGCAGCCCAGAAAGCCAACTGCATTCTGTGCTGCATCAAAGCACATAGACCACCCAACCAGGATGAGCAGGTTGATGAAGCATTCTATAAGTGGCTGGCTGCAGTCTCGCAATCGCCAGCCCTTGTTCTGGTTGGGGACTTCAACCTACCGGATATCTGCTGGAAATATAACACAGCAGAGAGCAGGTAGGCTAGGAGGTTCCTCGAGCGTATGGAAGATAACTTCCTGACACAACTGGTAGAAAAGCCTACCAGGGGAGGAGCCTCACTAGACCTACTTTTCACAAACCGAGAAGTACTAGTGTGAGATGTGGAGGTCGGAGGCCATCTTGGATATAGCAATCATGAAATGGTCAAGTTTTCAATTCTTAGTGATGTAAGGAAGGGGGTTAGCAAAACCTGCACCTTGGACTTCTGGAGGGCAGGCTTTAACCTGTTCAGAACCCTAGTGGGAGAGTCCCTTGGGAGATAATCCTGCGAGGCAAAGGGGTCCAAGAAGGCTGGACGCTCTTCAAGAAGGAAATCCTAAAGGCCAGGAGCAAGTTTTTATAAGTACGTCAACAAAAAGAGAGTCAGGGAGAATGTCCAGCCCTTACTGGATGAGGGGGGAAACATTGCGACCAAGGATGAGGAGAAGGCTGAGATACTTAATGCCTTCTTTGCCTCCGTCTTCAATAGTTGGACCAGCTACCCCCAGGGTGTTCAGCCTCCTAGGCTGGAAAATAAGGATAGAGAGCAGACCCCCCCCGCCATAATCTAGGAGGAAGTAGTTAATGATTTGCTTATACACCTGGACACGTATAAGTCTATGGGGCCGGATGGAATTCACTCAAAGGTACTCAGGGAGCTGGCAGGAGAGCTCACCAAGCCTCTCTCCATTATCTATCAACAATCCTGGTCAACAGGAGAGGTACCAGATGACTGGAGGGTGGCTAACATGATGCCCATCTACAAGAAGGGCCGGAAGGAGGATCCGGGGAACTACAGGCCTGTCAGCCTGACCTTGGTACCTGGGAAAGATCATGGAGAGGATCACCTTGAGTGAGCTCTCACGGCAAGTGCAGGGCAAGCAAGGGATCAGGGCCAGCCAGTGTGGGTTTATGAAAGGGAGGTCCTGCTTAACCAACTTGATCTCTTTCTGTGACCATGTGACCCGCCTTCTCGATGCGGGGAAGGCTGTGGATGTTGTCTGCCTGGACTTTGGTAAGGCCTTTGACACTGTCCCCCACAGCATTCTCCTGGAGAAACTGGCGAATCATGGCATAGACAAGTGTACTCTTCACTGGGTAAAAAAACTGGCTGGATGGCCAAGCCCAGAGTGTTGTGATTAATGGGGCGAAATCCAGTTGGCGACCGGTCACCAGTGGTGTCCCTCAGGGCTCAGTTTTGGGGCCAGTCTTGTTTAATATCTTTATTGATGATCTAGATGAGGGGATTGAGTGCACCCTCAGTAAGTTTGCAGATGACACCAAACTAGGTGGGAGTGTTGATCTGCTTGAGGGTCGGAAGGCTCTACAGAGGGATCTGGACAGACTGGACCAATGGGCCAAGGCCAATGGGATGAGGTTTAATAAGGCCAAGTGCCGGGTCCTGCATTTCGGTCACAACAACCCCAGGCAACGCTACAGGCTTGGGGAAGAGCAACTGGAAAGCTGCCCAGCAGAAAAAGACCTAGGAGTGTTGGTGGACAGCCAGCTTAACATGAGCCAGCAGTGTGCCCAGGTGGCCAAGAAGGCCAACGGCATCCTGGCCTGGATCAGGAATAGCGTGGCCAGCAGTAGTAGGGAGGTCATCGTACCTCTGTACTCGGCACCGGTGAGGGCTCACCTTGAGTACTATGTTCAGTTCTGGGCCCCTCACTACAAGAAGGGCATTGAAGCGCTGGAGCGTGTCCAGAGGAGAGCCACCAAGCTGGTGAGGGGTCTAGAGAACAAGTCCTATGAGGAGAGGCTGAGGGAACTGGGCATGTTTAGTTTGGAGAAGGCCGAGGATGGACCTCATTGCCCTCTACAACTCCCTGAAAGGAGGTTGTAGAGAGGTGGGTGTTGGCCTCTTCTCCCAAGGGAATAATGACAGGACCAGAGGAAATGGTCTGCAGTTGCGGCAGGGGAGGTTTAGATTTGATATTAAGTAGAGTTACTTTACTGAGAGGGTGGTCAGGCACTGGAACAGCCTGCCCAGGGAGGTGGTGGAGTCACCATCCCTGGAGGTATTTAAGAAACATGTAGACGTGGCACTTCATGGTATGCTCTAATACCCGAGATTGTTGGGTTTTGTCTCTGGGTGGGTGTGGTGTGTGTTGGTTTGCGGTTGCTTTTTTTTTGTGTGTGGTTGGACTCTATGGTCTTAAAGGTCCCTTCCAACCATGAATATTCTGTGAAAAGCAGCGTTGCCAGCAGGTCAAGGGAGGTGATTTTGCCCCTCTACCCTGCTCTCGTGAGACTTCACCTGGAGTACTGCATCCAGCTTTGGCGTCCTCAACACAGGAAGGACATGGACCTGTTGGAACAGGTCCAGTAGAGGGACACAAAGACGATCAGAGGGCTTGACCACCTCTCCTATGAGGACAGACTGAGATAGAGTCATAGAGTTGTCCAGGCCGGAAGGGACCTCCAAAGGTCATCTAGTCCAACCTCCCCACAGTCAGCAGGGACACCCCCAACTAGACCAGGTTGCCCAGAGCCTCCTCGAGCCTCACCCTGAATATCTCCAGGGAAGGGGGCCTCAACCACCTCCCTGGGCAACCTGTTCCAGTGCTCCACCATCCTCATAGTAAAGAACTTTTTCCTAATATCCAGTCTAAATCTGC
>JAHSPS010066622.1:227719-245291 GCA_033628365.1 Calidris temminckii
TATCTCCAGGGATGGGGCCTCAACCACCTCCCTGGGCAACCTGTTCCAGTGCTCCACCACCCTCACAGTGAAGAACCCTCTCCTAATCTCCAGTCTAAATCTGTTCCCCTCCAGCTTAAAGCCATTGCCCCTCGTCCTGTCACTGCAGGCCTTTGTAAACAGGCTCTCCCCAGCCTTCCTGTAGGCTCCCTTCAGGTACTGGAAGGCCGCTATTAGGTCTCCCCAGAGCCTCCTCTTCTTCAGGCTGAACAACCCCAGCTCCCTCAGCCTGTCCTCATAGCAGAGGTGCTCCATCCCCCTGATCATCCTCGTGGCCCTCCTCTGGACCTGCTCGATCAGGTCCATGTCCTTCTTATATTGAGGGCTCCAGACCTGCACACAATACTCCAGGTGAGGTCTCACCAGAGCAAAGTGGCAGAATTACCTCTCTGGACCTGCTGGCAACACTTCTTTTGATGCAGCCCAGGATGCGATTGGCCTTCTGGGCTGCAAGTGCACACTGCCTGCTCATGTCCAGCTTCTCGTCCACCAGCACCCCCAAGTCCCTTTCCTCAGGGCTGCTTTCTAATACCTCACCCCCTAGTCTGTATTGATACCAAGGATTGTTACGGCCCAGGTGCAGAACCTTGCACTTGTTCTTGTTGAACCTCATGAGGTTCACCTGGGCCCACCTCTCCAGCCTGTCCAGATCCCTCTGGATGACATCCCATCCCTCTGGTGTATCAACAACACCACACAGCTTGGTGTCGTCCGCAAACTTGCTGATGGTGCCTTTAATCCCTCTGTCTATATCACTGATAAAAATGTTAAACAGTATTGGCCCCAGCACGGACCCTTGAGGAACACCACTTGTGACTGGTCTCCATCTGGACTTCGAGCCATTGAGTACTACCCTCTGGATGCGACCATCCAGCCAGTTCCTTATCCACTGAACAGTCCCCCAGATAGTGGGGGGTGTTCAGCCTGGAGAAGAGAAGGCTCTGGGGAGACCTTATAACAGCCTCCCAGTACCTGAAGGGGGCCTACAGGAGAGATGGGGAGGGACTCTTTATCAGCGAATGTAGCAATAAGACAAGGGGTAATGGTTTTAACCTGAAAGAGGGGAGATTTAGATTAGATCTTGGGAAGAAATTCTTTCCTTTGAGGGTGGCGAGACGATGGAACAGGTTGCCCAGGGAACTTGTGGATGCCCCATCCCTGGAAGTGTTCAAGACCAGGCTGGATGGGGCTTTGAGCAACCTGGTCTAGTGGGAGGTGTCCCTGCCCATGGCAGGGGGGTTGGTACTCGATTTTTAAGGTCCCTTCCAACTCTAACCATTCTATGATTCTATATTAAGGAACTGAAGTGTCAGTACATTCTTACCATAAAATAGTTTGGGTCATTTTCAGGGGTAGCTTCTGTACGTGGAGAAGTTCCATGAACTCTACCCCAGTTACTTGATCGGAGTTCTACTAGTTTCAGAAGCATGTGTTTCACATCTCTGAAATAGCAGAAGTACCACAAAAGTTAGAATGTTTTTTGCTAAGCAATATTTGTGTTCTATCTTGCATATACTAGATAGGTTAATCTCAAAAAAAGCTCTAAACAGGACAAAATTTGGTCTAGTCTGCAGATAATTTTGAGTTAGTTTTTTTCCCCTGCAAATCTAGGGGAATATGAAAAAAAAATATTAACGTGCTGTAGTTGTTAAATCAAGATACCAAACCCACAGTACAAGTTGAGGAACAAATCCTTTTCTTATAAAAAGACAGTACTGAGGAAAACAGGAGGTGATCTTTAAATTTTATTTTAATCATCTAATTTACTCTCCTAAATTTAGCTCTCTAAATCCCATTGAAATTCTAGTCAACGGTGAGAAGTAATGTCTCCAATACATTAAAAGCTACCATGCATTTAATCCCTAAAATAAGAGAAATTGCTTTCTTCTTTTAAGCGAGTCCATGGAAAAAAGTTCAGTAAGTCTCATTAAGGAAAAAAAAAATACTTTAAAGAAATCTTCAGTTGTTTCCTCTATAAAAATAAGTTCATGCTTCTGTGCCTTTGAAGCCTCAAGCTTGTGCTATTTTCCCTGGTTCCTGAAGCAAGATCCTCATCTTCCCTGGGAGGCAGCTAAATTACAACCAACAGATGATACCAGTTACGTGCTGTCCTCACTCCATATGGCAAGAGATCAGGTCACAATGTCTGAACCCTCTATAGGTTTTTAGTAAGTTTGCAAGAATGAGGATGAAATACAGCAGAATAAGGTAACCTCATGCATGCAGAATACATTAGCCAACCACTCATTCTTTTCCAGCCCATAGAAAGAACTTGCCAAAAACACATACATTCTCCAGAAACCAAAACCATATTCCATTTTGCCCTTACATTTATAGTGATTTGTATACTATATTTAATGCTGTTAAATTCAGATTTAGAAGTATAAACTATGAGATATTGCCACTATTGTATTTTTGTATTCATACATGCTTTTAGAGTCTAAGGCACTTTAGGGAGATTTCAACACCTAAAGGTTTAAAAAAATCCAAACACAAAAACAATTTTTTTTTTCTCTCTCAAACCACCATGATCTCATTAAGTAAAACATGCATCTCCAGTAAAAGAGGAAATAAATGCATACCCCAAACTGAAAATTACTTTTTGTAAATGAAAGTTTTTAAGGTAATGCTTTGGACATGTTCATTATTCTTGAATATTTTTAAGGTGTTCTATTTAATATAAGAAAAAAAAACCCACCAAAAACATTGCACAGGAATTCATCTTCTCACCTGCTACAGTTTGCATCCAACACAACATTTTCAATTCTCTGAATCATTTCCTCCATATCATTCTTTCCTTTTTCTTTCCAGGCATCTTCTAAAACTGAGCCTGTCAACTAAAGGACAAGGGATTAATAATTTTTATTTTTTTTTAAAGCAAATAATAAAACTTTAAAAAACTGTCAACAGATGAGATTCTGTAACAATCCATAATATCTAGATGTATTGTGTGACTGCCCGAGGGTTGAAGGTCCCAACCTCCTACATGTTTTTGCTAAACAGATTAACAGATCTTGTAAATAGTTTACCTTAGACTACAGACAGCATGGTAACTCTATGTTCAATGTTTATGTTGCCTAGTAGTTCACAGCCACTTCCCTCCTTTCGGTCTCCAGGCATGATTTTGAAACAATTCTCCCATGATTTAATTACACTGTGAAATAGTCACATTGCAACAAACTGCATACATGGAACAATTTTTTTTTTTTAATACTGCAGTGATTTCTTGTGAAAAATCGTTACACTTCATTTTTTGAAGTTGCACATCAGTCAGACATGGAAATTGCATTTGACCATATTGTTACTTGGGTCACATCAACACAGATATTGCAACACCCTGAATCCTGTTTGAGGACTAACAGCATTTGTCAGATCTTAATTGCTTTAAGTACGTGCTATGGAAAAAGAGACCATAATTTTGCAGACATCACCACAAGCTTACCCGAGAACAACAATAGGTTAGTAAGCTTTAGAAAGACTTCAGTCAACATACCTAGCGTAAGACATGCCAGAGAATTACAACTGGGTATATACAACAGGAGCCAAGAAATATCTGACCAAGCCAGCCAGAGTTTTAATACATAAAATCTGTGAGACTGAAGCTGCTGCTGAGAGCTTTAGCAGCAAACAGTCTAGAATTACTGTGGATGAAAGGCTTTTCCTTTAAGAATAGGTACTTCATCACCCAATAATTGCACAGTACTAGATAAGAGTTAAACTAGGAAAAATTAGTTTGCCACTATGGTCAAAGTTAACAGCAATTCTCTATCTACTCAGCATAAATATTACATGATCCAAAAATGCTTGGAATGGCATCTGATGATACAAAGGAATAAAATGCAAAGCTAAAAGCAAGCACTTTGGTCAGCACTTGTTTCACATTCCCAGTTTTCTACTGCTGTCCTACCTTGATCCTAGGTAATTAGATAACAGCACCAAGAATGTTTCATTAAAAATAAATATATTGCAAAGCAAATATGTGAAAAACCTGTATCTATCACTATATTAAATGGAAAGGACAACACTTATTGCTTCAGTAGTGACACCAAGGTTTCATGAGGTAGCCCAGTCTAGCTACAGATACTTTGAGACATCAGAAATGTTGGAGTGTATCTATAAAACACTTGCATAAAACAAACAAACAAACAACACCCCCCATACATACACACAAAAACAAAACAAAAAACCCCACAAGACTGTCTTTAATTCTGGAATGGACACTGAAGCCAAATAAATGTTTCTGTGAGTATCTACAGAAATAGTGAGCCCTCCATCTTTGGAGAACAATCAGAAAACACAGCAGCACTGGAAAGCTTCCTGATTTGTATACTGTCTTTTTGAAAGGTACTTCAGTGGGCCTTGCTTCAAGGAAACACTTTCAACGTAAGGATTGACCATAGGAGTGAATATACTCTTTGAACACGACCCCACGCTTGCTATGAAGCAACCTGCTTAAACATCCAAACTTCAAATGAAGGGTTTAAATTGGCGGATGTAAAACCTCTCTTCCCTATTCACCATATCAAAAGAAGCTCCCAGAATTGGAATTTAAGATAGAAGAGTCTGAAAAAAAATTAAGTGAAAGGAAGGGGAAAGAATGAGGAAAAACAAACCGACCAACCACAAAAACCAGAAACAAACCCCCACAAAAATACTGTTTAGCTTTTGACCTTAATTCCCAAAATAAACTGTTTTCCACAACTATGAGTATAACCACAGCTTGTGAAGATAAGAGTTTCTCCCTGCATAAAGCATAATGCTTTTTTTAAGTAAAACTTAAGAGCAGAGGCTTGTCTTCATGAGAGAAATAAATTTCTATAGTAATAATGATGCATACAATACAGTAGGAAATAACTGATACAAAGAACCTTTTGCTGCAAAAAAACTCCTCAAGTGGTAAACCCTAACTGCTGAGTGTCCTTCAGAACAGAGAACATACCTAAACCCCCACAATTCATTCAAGCTGTTTACAGTTTTCTCCCACACCAGAACCAGCAAAAAGGAGAGTTGAAGGGATTGCTTACTCCTTTGCACTTTGGCTTCAGTTCTACTGCTCTTACATCTACACAAATGGCCTTGCATTTTACTTTTAAGAGTAGTATATTACTTTTTTCATTTGCTCAATTTCATGGAAGTACTACAGTAAAAAAAAAAAAGTACAGCTTGCTCCACTAATGATGTAATGCATAAAACCCATAAATATTTCCTCATTTGCAGTTGTGTTTCCTCTGCTGCTCCCAAAGGTATATCCATTGTCTCAAAAAGAAACATAATGCTCCTTGCATACCTTTCCTTGTCTAGTAGGGCTTTTTGAAGGAAAAAAACAAAACAAAGCCACCACACTCTTCCCATTATCCAAAGCCTATCCACTTTTTCTTCCCAGTCTTCAAGCATTTCATTTAGATACACAAAAATTCTTATCTTTCTGACAAGAAATACTTTCATAAGACACTGTCACCCTCACTTTATGTGTTCCAGAAGCAATACTCACTGACTTTATGCATTGCTCATTTCTCTTTTGAGGCATCCAGTGAAAGCATTCATAGGGCATAGAAGCATATGAGCTGGACATCCAAGAACAACAGTTACTTAACTCCAATAATGTTCATACTGTTTAAGAGACAAAACATGACCTCCCCTCCTTTTACCCAATAAATTCTGAATTTCTAATTACCCATAATTAGAAACCTATCCATATTGCTTCATTTAATTAAAGCTGTTAACCACATACTATAGCACAGACCTACAGAAGGAATTGTGTGATGTGGCTACCTCTGTTAGCCTAGATCTTGAATTTGTGGCTCAGGAATCCATTCTAGCCTATGGCAAAAAGAAATAGGCTTTCACTTCATTATTTTTTTTTTCCCCCACCGGTTCACCAGCAAGACTCATATATGACCATATCTCATTTTTCTCACTTTCCACTGTCAGCTGTCATGTACTCTATGTTTTACTTATCCCTGATAAAAAAAATCTCAAGAAGAAAAAAACCCCAAAGTATCTTAGTATTTGTATTTAAAATATATTATGATCTAGATATAAACAAGTAGTGCTCATGAGCTTCCTCTGTCATTCAGGACTATGATGTTATATTTTTAAAAAAAAAAAAAAGCTTTTTTTTTTCCTTCTTTTAAAACTACTGTCTCACCTTCAGCAGTTTCACTGCACATATCAAATTATTATCCACAGGATTAGAGAAGAGTGCATTTAGTAATTCCCGAAGGCCTTCTTGAAGAATTTCTGCTCGTGTTACCTGTCCCTTTGTTCCTTTAATCTGCAAAATATATTTTAAAAAAAACAGAACCAAACTACATTTATAAGACTTAAGTTTTTGAAATTAATTTAGTCCCATTTTCTCTCTCGAATGCTGTATGATTTGGTGACTAACATAGTTGAGCTCTTCAGTTGGAAGAATATGTCTAATAACTGTAACTATTCCAGAACACAGACTTTGAGTAGTATCCTTACAATTCTGACATACACATAACAACGCTTGTCTAACATTTTGTTTCTTTGCTAATAAATTGCTTAAAAAACTGCAAAATGCCTGGCAAGTGGTCCACATCATCTCAAATTCTCAGAATGCTCTTACGTTGTACTTTCTCTACAGCTGTAGAGTAGCTTACTTCTAGCAGGCAGTCTTTATATATTTAAAAATTATAGAAAATGGTTTAAAAAATAAACGGTTTATTCTAAACTGGGCAACTCCTCCCCCAAACCCTTTGGAAAGCTCAGCCTTCAAAAGGAAACTCTTTAAAGGTCTACATTTTTAATTGCTCATTTTGAAGATTCCCACACCTTCCTCAAGCATTTAATAATAGCTCCTATTAGCGGCTGAATACTGAATTACACGGGCTATTGACCCTGACCTGTTTCTGCCAGGTTGCAACACTTCCTATGTTGGTTAAGTGTAGTGATCTGGTGGCTTTACTAGACAAATGAAAATGCCAAAAACTTCATTCCAAAGGTGGTTTATGGATGGATCTTTTTACAAATTGTTACACTTTTTTTTCACTTTTAAAATATTTATATTTCTCTTCTGATGATCTTTTCCTTTTTTGTTTATAATGTGTGTCCAAGAAACAGATAATGAAACTGTTCCAAAGTTCTTTTACTTTATTCCCCTCTCCCTTTAACCTCCTCCACCCAAAACAAAACCAAACCACCACACCTCAAATGATAATCCAATTTTAGTGTTTACCTGAACACAACAAAGAAATTAACGAAGAACCATCTGACATGCAACTTTCTTCTTACCTCTAGGTTAAGGTAAAGTTCAGCTAAGAACAACACAAAGGCATGAAATTGTTTTCGAGTAGTCTCATCTCCTTTGGTAGCTTCATCTCTGTTTTTGTACTCCGATTGACACCTGAAAACATTAAAACAAAAAAAATCATAATCTGTAGACATCCCAACATATGTAACATGCTACTTATTTAATAGAATACTAAGAACTTATTCACTGCATTAAAACTGTTAAATGCTGAATGATAGGAAGTACAATTTGTGAAGGAAGTCAGAGGACTTCACAAAGACAATGTGGATTTTTGTCCTTCTAGATGAATACATAAGATTATAGGATTGTGCTTTCAAGCACTGAGATATCTGAGACAGCAAAATGAAATAGAGCAAATTGCAACATATAAAAATTAAAAGACAGTTACACAGCTTATATATTAGAATATGGGTCCAGGAAGTTTTGCGTAGACAGTCAAACATCAACAGAAATAAAGTAAGTATACTCTGAAAGACATTTTCCCCCTTTCAGGGTGCTGCCCACATTGTCTTAGATGCCTTT
The DNA here is from genome assembly GCA_033628365.1 of Calidris temminckii. Taxonomy (NCBI): domain Eukaryota; kingdom Metazoa; phylum Chordata; class Aves; order Charadriiformes; family Scolopacidae; genus Calidris; species Calidris temminckii. Next base: position 235,557 of record JAHSPS010066622.1, read on the forward strand.
ACACTTATTTGTTAAATTCTTTACCCCACCATCTTAAGTGATGCATAATTTAGATATAAATCCAAATACTGAGGTTTAAGATAACATGGCAGTGTTAACTGTGTCAAAAATATACAAGTTTACATAGCAGTTCAAAAACAAATTAAAAAAATATTTGAAGTAAAAAGAAAAGCAAGACCACCTCCAATGTATTCTCATTGGTTATGTAAAAGACTAAGAAATACCTGAGAAACTGAAAAATCTAAGGAGTTGAAATAAAAAAAAAAACTGAAGCAGAAACTTGGGCTGAGAAACGGGAGTTCCCTGTATTCATATTGTTAGCTTATCACCCCCTCCCCCAATTCCATCCATATTAGCAATAAAAGCCATAAGCAACTTAAATTTATGGCTTCAGGGTGCTAAAAGGAATGTTTATCTATTGGGTTAGCTTTAAAACCAAGAATCAGATAATCCAACATTAAACAGGGATTTCCTTTATGGTATTGTTCAAGTAACACACATTATTAAAAAAAAAAAATGAACACATGATAAAAGTGATAAATCTGAAGGCAAAAAGGTTCATCTGCTTTGGGATTAAAAAAAAAATAAAAAATCCAGCTTCTCCATAAGGTATTGCTCCCAATTAACAGCAATGCATTTTGATGATCTTTTAAGTTTATCACGCCTTTTTCTCCTAAACATAGGCGGACTAGGTGAAACTTTTAAAATAAGAAGTTTAAAGCTTAGAAAGCCAGAAGTCCTTAAAGAAAAAAAGCCCAATTTCTACAGAATTCTTAAATATTTTCTTAAATACTTAAGTGTACTATTCCTTCAAGTATCATACAGTAAGATTTAAAAGAAAATACAGCCATTTATAAAGTGTTGCATTTTTGTCAACTATGAAGTCTAATCATTATTAAACCATAAGCCCCCAAATTCTGTAATAACTGAAAATTGAAGAAATTTATCCTGGATTTTATGCATCTACTTCATAAGTGCAAAGTCAGTTAGCCAATCAATGAATAAACCTTACACAGCAACTCCAGCAAGAAAAGTAAAGATAAAACACAATGAAATAAGTCCTGGCAAGAATCAAAGAGCAAGGACAGTACATATATGTGCATTTAGTATACTTTGAAAAGTTCACTAACTTTCAAGTTTACCTTGTAATTTGGTATCAGTCTAACATACTCAGTTCAAAAAAGCCTACAGAACCCTGAATTGAGTCCCATTTCCACATTAAAAAAATATAAAAATATTTAAAAATGTATGTATTTGATATCCAGTATGTACCTGTGCTTTAATAATCCTCATTCTAAACTTCTTTTTTTAATATGTACCTCTTTATACGCTATGTTAAGAGCTACATACAAAAGAGGAAGACACCTAACCTGAGAAAGTAACATGCTGATACTGACCTTTGAAGTAACAACTGTCGGAAGTTCCCACTTTGTGGACTAATGGTTAGATGGTGAGATAAATAGTTACACAACCGTGCTCCCATGTAGGAAAAATTTGGGACAGATGTGGCCTTCCAAAAAAGGAAGTAAAAAATAAATTATTCATAAAAGTTATGAGTAATTTATCAGGAAATATCTTTAAAAGCTTATTGGAAAACCATGTTAAACAACAGTTGACTAGACAATTGAAGGGCAGAAGATTAATAACTACTATTTCTCATGTTATTTTTGTATCTCATCAACACTTTGCTATATGCATTTCAGCACTTAGAAGTTCATTATACCGTGATTATTTAGCTTTAAGAAAACAACCACCATTATACTGTGTCCTCAATTCTACTTCTCCATTGTGACCTACACCAGAGTATCTGAGAAGTCACTTACTGTTTATACCAAACAAACAAAATCCACCCAAACCAAAAAAACAACAACGGTGGACATTAAGACACTGTCTCAAGACATGCACTCTCTCAAGGAACAATGAAAAAAAAAAAAAATCACCATCATTCAGTCTAAGTGCTATTTATCCCTGAACCTATTTTTGGCTCAGGGAAAGAGCACAAGAACATGGCAAGCAGAATAGCAAACTCCCAATTTAGATATTAAAACTGTATCATTACAGTGAATAGCTCTTGATAGGTCCTTTTTTCTAAAACAAATACTGTTACCAGTGAACATTTATACTTTTATAATCTAAAAACAGGTTGTGGCGACAAAATTCCACAACATACGTTATACAGTCTGAAAAATATTTTGCTTTAAATCTGATACTTGAAAATTCCAAGAGGTGGAAAAAGTAATTAGGAATTCCTTACTGTCTATATTCAACCTTTCTTAGAACAAAGAGTAGAATGTCCCCCTATTTTGGCAATTTATTACTGTTCATTTGTTTTGAACTCTCTTCTAACTCTTCTCTACTTTGAGATTATTTCTCAGATATAGCTTCAGTGAAAAGAGGCTCTCGTCTGAATAACTCAATCAGCTCTGCCAAAAAAAAAAATAAATAAGAAATCCAGGGATACTAAGAATTCATTAATCTTCTCCTTTGGCTTTATCATCTTCAAACACTCTTTTTACACCTTGACCATCTATCAGTGCTACAGATGTGCTTGCATACTTCTGCTTCTACGTGTTTGAAAAAAGCATCTTGTCATTAGCATGTCAAGGCATTATAGCTAGTTACCTTCTACAGGCAGAGGAAAACATGCACTCAATGTAACTATACTATGCGCATAATGTTGCTGGAAAAAACTGAGGTATCTTTGGAAGATACAACAAATTTAAGTAATTAAGATAGTCAAATTAACTTTAGTTTCCAATAAGAAGCATGTGAAATAGTTTTTGGTGCTTTGGTTTATTCAGTTGCTTGGACTAGAAGAGGTGCCCCCTTTTTTATAAGGCAAAATACATCACTTAAATTACACTTCTCTTTCAAAAAAAAAAAAAAAAAAAAACCACCACAAAAACCCCACCAAACCCAAGAACATCAAAACAAAAAAAAAACCACACCACAACAACAAAACAAGAAAACCCAAAACCAACCAAAACCCACCACAAAATAAACCAAAAAACCAAAACAAAAAACACCAAATCAAAACCCCACACAAACAAACCCCACAACTTCTTCAAACCTAATCTGTCTTCATTTTTTAAACCATTTCCTTCCCAATTAGTTGGTGTGTATTTGTGGTTGCATTAAATACTGAAACAATTCGATTTCAGGTATTATGACCTGGCATAACACACAGAGACCAAAGAAAACCAGCTTAAGTCATCTTAATAACCAATCATTACAGCACAATAATGTCTTCCCTGAATTATTGTTGCTTGGTAATCCCAGTTTATCTCCAACTCAAAAAAAGTCACAATCTAAGCACGAAGGCTAGTCTACCAATACATGTCTTGAGAAATTTTTGTTGCTGTTACAGTAACTATTCACTCTATTAACTAGACAACAGTCAAGATTCGTAAGCCATGAATTCAGAGCATTCAGTTTTTGGAAAACAAGAGAACTGACACTTCACTGTCAAGACGTAAATGGATTAGGAAGAACAGTGGGATACTCAGATGAAGGGAAGACTGTACAGGACTTGGGTTTCTTTCATTTTAGCCCTTTTCCTTCACAAACCTAACATCTGCAAATCTGCTCAAACATCACTGAAGTAGATGCTTATAAATACACTTCAACAATATTAATTGAAACTTTGTGATAAACCAGGATGAAGAAAAAAAATACTTGAGCAGAAGCTCAAGACAGAAGAATAATAAGCATAGTTGACTGAAACTCAAACACTAACATATCCTGACATACAACAAAGCTAAGTCATGTACTTTTGGATACTAGGACAGCATTTTGCACCGAGCTAAGTTTTATTTTTCCACATAAAACTGTTATATTGCAGACTAATAACACTTGATGCTTCTCAGTTAAGGAAGGCACAGCCAAACCTAATATTGGACTTGTTTTAAATACAGGGAGAGAAGAGGCAACATTAAAAGACTTACATTAAAAGTTATATGGAATATTTTAATCTTTTATTAACTATTAACTTTTATTAACTATTAACCCAATGTAATAAAAAGCAAGCACAAGTGTGGCTTCATTCTCTGCAGCAAGCCCAGAAGACCGTAACAGCAGCTCATTTGCTTTGCAACACAGATTAAGCTGTTCTTTCCAATGGTTCCCCTAATTAGTAGAGTTCAGTTCAAGGTCTCTGTCCTCATTTCCATGGCCATCAGTGGGACTAGACCTAGTTACCACCAGATTAGCTTTCTTTTTTTCTAATTATGCTGTTCTGAAACAGGTATAATTCCAAATGAAGAACAAAGCCTGTCAGTAAAAGAGCATTTCCCTAAAGGGTGATGTGTACAGTAGTTACAAATGTATTTTTTAAAAATACCAATGAATGAAAAATACTTAAGTATTATGAAGATTTTTTTTTTTAAGGTTAGAATAAAAATGCACAACTGACATTATCTATGTTTCTTCAGTCTCTACTATATAAATCCAGCTATTCAAATATATATCTCCTTTAATTAGCTGCTGTAATTTCAACTCTAGTATGTGACCCAGGAGATTCAAATATGCAAAGGAAACAGAGTAAATTGGGGAAATTTATCAACCAGCCAAGCATCCCACACTTGAGCTATCATTTCTGTTTATTGAGAAAAATCTTTCCCTATAAGTTTCAGTCTTAAAAGAAAATTCCAAGCCATTAAAATACTACACAGGTACAATGATATAACATATAAACATAAAAAACATAAAACTAGTATGTCTATCTTGAACACTAGGTAACAGAGGCATAACATCTATGTTAAAAGACAGAATGCACAGACTACCTGCTGATACACGAGTTCAACAAGTTCTTGCAAAGTTTCATCTGCAGTGACCCAGCCATTCAGTGTTTCAGCAAACTGCTCTATTTCAGTTTCAAAACAACCAGGTTGCTCGGTGAGGTGATTTAGGAAATCTTGTACATATTCTGCCAAAGTCAGATAGCCATCATATCCATCTTCAAAGGAAGAATCCTATAGCAGTGAAAGAATATACCAGCTATTTAAAAGGAAACTAAAATTTTTGTTGCACCTAGTATCTCCAGAAGTAACCTTTAGTCTTGAGTAATTCCTGATGCTCTACATACTTGATACTGCATGATTCACTTTTTTAGAAAGTATAGACCTCAATGCATCAGAAAGCTCCAGTACTCCGATCATCTTAAGAACTAGGTAACATATTTTTATAGAGATTAGTGTCTCCCAGCAAAACACATCAAAAGAGAGATTAAAAAGAAATCAGTTTGCCAAGTTGGGTGCAAGATTAACTAACAAATTAACAAGTAAGTGTATCTGTTAACAATAAAACTACCAAATTGAGGCTCAACACCCTTTCCCGATATGCACAGAAACTGTGCTGCAGATATATGAACTATAGAAGGAAAAATAATTGAAAACAAAACATTTTGAGCTTACATAGAGCGCAAAACTGCTCCAAAATATGCAGGAGAGGGAGAAAATACAGAAAAACAATACAGTGTAGTGTTCCCATGTATAAAATATAGCCAGGAAAACTGATCTTTTAAAGTCAGCAAATTTGCATCTCTTGGCAATGGATGAAAGACTACAAGGCATGACATGAAACTATTAAAATGGTATTGCATTAATTTGCAGTTACTGAGATTAAAAAAACAGACAGTAAACACACTTGGTGCCTTAAGAAAGGGGGAGCTAGAACAATACCACTTTATCAATGTTTATGCTCCTGCTGATGGAACAGAAGGCTGGTAATTTTGTCCATTCAAAAGTGAATGTATGTAACAGTCTCTAAATCAATGCTGTTATGAATGTTTACAATGCTAGTATATGAGAGGAATAGCATAGGAAACAACATACTTTGTTATGTAACTAGTTGTTATGGTTTGACAACCCCACAACAATTTATTGTCATTTAGACAATTATTCTATCATCTGATGACCCCTCCCCCACCCAGGAAGGGGAATCAGGAAAAAACAAGGAAACATGAGGGTTGAAATATAAACAGATTTAATAGAAGAAGACTAAATAATTAACATTCATAACACTAAAGAACCAATATTGATCCCAATACCATTATCATATATACAAGGATTATACTCAGCCAATTTACAGCTTCGGGAGGAAGGGAAGGGGCAAGAAGTTCTCTGGACCACTGCCATCAAGGAAGAGACTTTCACAGAAAGCTTTCTAATTTATATTGAATGAGATGTTCATGGTATGAAATAATCCTGTTGGCCAGCTTGGGTCTCACTCCTCCCTGCACCTGGCAGACTCGAAAACACTGAGGCCTTGAATCCCACATAGCCTGGCTGGCTATAAAGTAAATATTTTCACAAATTCAGACACGAGAGTCTTCTAAAAATGCAGTTTTCCCAAGCATTAGAAGAGAAAATAGTCCTGTGTCACTCAAACCAGGACACTAGTAATAACACAGTACAAATAATTCAGTTTGTCACACTTCCCAAAGACTGTGAAAGTATCTCATATGAGAATTCAGAAGTGCAAGCAGGAGCTTGAAGAGGGATTGCTAAAGAACTGACTTATAATTAGTGATTCAAGACATAAAGGTAACATAGAGAATATCAGAATTCTCAGCTAATCTACTATTTAACATAAAAATGATTTAAAAGATATCTACTGTAATGAAGGATTGAACTACTTTCTTTTTTAGTGGACATAAATACACTGATAAGGTTTATAATTGTATTCTCCCTCTCCCCAAAACCCCTCCCTTAATGAGGGGATGTTGTTTACTTTGTCTTCAAAATGCCTCAGTCTCTCTACTGTGTGAAGCAACATGGATCTGTGAAAGATAAAAGCCCTGAACACAAACTGTGGAGAAAGACAGATAAACATTGCTAAAAGTCAAGTATTGACATTAATTTAACAACCTGTGAAGAATATGTGGGGAAAAAAATGCAGATTTTCCAAAATCCTTCAGACCCATGTTGTAAGGGTATACAACTTAAACTAATGAGCGACATATCAATGTAACAGAAGAAAAAACAGAAAGATTTCATATGATACTTAATTAAGTAGAATATTTGCCCAGTGAATAATACTGAAGACAAAATTACTTTATGTGGTCCACCAGAAATAGGAAAAAAAAAATGTTTAAGGAAACAGTGACAAATTATTACTACTCATAAGGGTAAAACCTTCAACAACCTGATCCAAGTTGCTTTTGCTTTAAGTTGGGGATTGGACCAGAGGAACTTCAGAGGTCCTTTCCAACCTACATTATTCTACGATTCTAATGGTTCAGAGCTTATGAAAGCAAAGAATAAAAGCTAACAGACTTCTATGTAACTTGCTAAATATTCTATTTCTTTAAAGTAAATCAACTTTTACTAGGCAATTTCAAATAGCTCAGTAGAAGTTCCGTACAATAAAGTTAAACTATTTTGTTCCAGAGACCTATGACATTATTGTGCAACAACTGCAGCTTAGTCACATACTGCTGAACTAGCATCTCTTCAAACAACCCATTTGAAAACTCTCCAGTCAGGTTGCAGGGGAAGCAATTGCTGTACCTAATAAAAGAAACTGCTTTTTCTGACAGCCATCAGGTTGTTACGAGATCCTCATTTAGCAGTGAGGAAGGTATCTTTCTGTCATCCTCACCTGACAAATATTCAATCTTGAAGGAAAATGCCCTTGTTCTGGAAGGGAGTCCAATCCCATTTGGTATATTGGTGTCACTGTAGTCATACTCCTCTTCCCATTTTGTAATTAAAAGGCTAAACACAGAGGCTAAACTCAGCACCACATTCATCTACTTATACTAAATATGCAACTCCAAAGGCAGTCTAGGTTTTAGTAACTATTCCGGGGAACAGAACAAATGGGAGAGAAAAATTAATAATTCAAACATTATTATATGTTGCATATTGCTCAATTAGTAACAGTTGATACTTAAAAAACTAATTAGATTTATTCCAGTAACTTCTAGACAAACCACTCATGTTTCTCACTGGCAGATTTTAATATTTAACAGAAGACTGCACCACATACTGTATCAACTAAGGGAAAAAAAAGCAAATTCATCTTGGTTATTTTTAAACAGTAGTTGGCTAACAGGAGATTATAAGCTTACACATTCATTACAAATTTATGATTCAAAGCCATGAAAGTCAACTAGAAATTTTACATTCATTCCAATGATTTCTCAGTGAGGCCCAGGCTGTCTAATCCTTCTCCTTTATGTTTGATAGCTATAGGACTGGACCCTGGATTATTCACATCAAAAACTTAAGAGTCACTAACTTAAAGGTAATAGGTTTGCCTCTTTTCTACTAAGAGTCAGTTCAAGAGTTTAAAGACATAACAATGAAAAGGCTAAGTAGGTACTAAACCCCCTCTGATTTACATAAAAGACAAAAAAACCCCAGAAAGTCTATAGAAAAGATCCATGAACCAAATCTGCTCTCATGCTCTGTTTCAGTACATGTGCTAATTACCACTTTCCTATACCTGAGAAGTATTCACAACATTTCCACTTCAGAACTTCATCACCAATGACTTAGCACTGATTTGATTTTTTCAGACTTCTTTGGAACAAGCTTTTTTTTTTCCCCTTCAGATTATAAGTACTCAAAGTTTACAATAAAGTTATTGCAAAATCAAATACAAAGACTGTTGCACATACAAAATCACCTACTTGTGTTGTATGAGGTTAAGTGGCACCCTCATGCTTGGCTAAAAGTATAAAACCCACCACTGAGGCTGCTTAGCCTCCTTTTGGAAATTAGTTGAAGGAAAAAAAAAAAAAAAAAAAAAAAGAGGCAGGAGAGAGATTCCACCTAAGGTAATACAAATCTCACTCCTAAAACGATGAAGTAAGAACATTATGCCCTATTATTTTCATTTACCCATGCCAGAGAATAAGCCTGAAATTTCCTACTGGCAATCCAAACCTAAATCTAATCACCAATTCTACTGCAGACATTCACAACTTCCTATGGGATAGGCAGCTGTATGCAAACAGAATCCCACAGAGGTCTTTCCTCCCCACAGTCCTGGTAAAGTCTCTGAAAATTCTAGTATGCCTTGGATGCTGTACCCCTTAAAGTATCTTCACAGATAACCAATAGTTTTGAGTATTAGAACAGAACTAACTGGAGATTATTTAATCTAATAATCAAAGGTTTATAGACACACATAGTAATTTGCTGTAATGTACAGTCAAACAAGGAATCAACACATTATTTCTAAAACAACAAATACTTAATAAATAGCAAAATCAGTGTGAGTTTTCAGATGTAAAAATTCCAGGGAACATTATAGTTTTAATACTACTTAGCTTTAATTTAAGTCAGAAAAACAGAAGTTCCTCAAAACTTTGTTTTGATTCAAATTTTAAAACTCATGTTGAAGACCTATTGTCTTAGTTTCAGCTGGAATAGAGTTAATTTTCTTCCTGGTAGCTGCTGTGTTTTGGATTTAGTACGAGAATAATGTTGATAACACATATTGGTTTAGTTGTTGCTAAGTAAGCCAAGGATGTTTTCAGCTTCCCATAGAAGCTGAGAGGGAGCATAGACAGGACAAGCTGGCCAAAGGAACATTCCATACCACAGACATCATGCTCAATATATAAATGGGGGTTGGCCGGAGGGGCAGGAAACCTGCAATCGTGGCTCAGGATAGGCTGGGCAATCGATCATCAGGTGGTGAGAGCAATTGCATTGCATCACTTTATTCTGTATATTCTTTTACCATTATTATTTTCTCTTCCAATACTGTTCTATTAAACTGTCT
>JAHSPS010066622.1:255287-275645 GCA_033628365.1 Calidris temminckii
GACAGATGCCCAGCAAAGGCTACATCGTGTGCTCTTTACGTTGAACTTTCTCTGTCTTATGGGTGATCGAGAGGAACCGCCAGTGATAATTCACCATCAAAACCTTAAGTTCAATAGTACAACAACACTCCCGCAACTCAAAGTGATGTAAAGAGATCCAGTCTCTGGAATTTGGATGGGACCTGTTCCTGTTATATTTAATGGTCGAGGTTATATGTGTGTCTCCACAGATCGTGGTCCAGTATGGGTGCCCAGTAGAGATGTAAAACCTGATCTGACTCAACATGATCCACCTAATAACCAAGATATTCAAGATGCTGACCCTGGGGATATTAATCCCGGTGGTAATAACCCTCCAAAAGAGTGAACCCAGGGAAAACATGTGGGTTACCTGGACGAACAAAACAGGACAACAAGCTTTTTGTCTATCGCTTGCCTCTGCTACAAAGCCTTTTTGGACATGTTTGATAAGAGTACCTGGCTTTAAGGTAGAAGAATTTAGCAGCTATAGTGTGTACTATTAGCTCAAGGTCATGGTTGCGAGGATTTTGAAGGCATGTGCTGTATGAACTTGTCCGATCACAGCGAATCAATTCATAAACAGTTGCAGTGGTTAAAAGAGCATGCAAACAAAATTCGTCAAAACCATGGGTTTTTAGATGGGTGGCGGACTAACTTGCTTGGGAATATGCCGCAATGGTTAGTAGGCTTGCTTATTGAAGGCTTGCGCATTATAATAACCCTTGTGATCATAGGTCTGTGCTTATGTTTAGTGCTTAGTTGTATTAGGAGAGCTATGTTAAAAGTAGTAAACCAAGCCTGGATTGCTCAAAAACAAGAAGGGGGAATTGTGGAGGAATGGCTGTGTGAAAAGGGGCACGATTTAATTGCAATGAGCAACCCAGTCTTTGATGTAGATAAAGGCCTGGAAGTGACCGTGAACTCTCCTGGGAAAAGCATAAGTATTAAGAAGTAGCTAATTGGTAGATAAGATAAACGGGACCGCATCCAGAAGATGAGAGAATGTTGCTGTGCGTGGACAAGGGGTCTACACCAACTGTGTGAGCGCTCTAGTCGCGTGAACAGAGATTGTAAGCCAATCGTATAGCTGTCACTAGCGCGTGCTCTGCTTGCCGGTCTATATATACTTTGTAAAAACTTGAATAAAGGGAGAACAATCATACTCATATTGAGATTACATCGTTACTCCGGGTCCGTCTCCCACTCCAACAGCAAAGAACATATGTTTAAAGTGTTAGCCTTCGACAATGCTAATAAAACAACGAAACAAACATTAGCCAGTTTACCTAAAGGAGCTGGGGTAGAAGAAATGCTTCTGCGAGTAGAGAGAGCTGAGGCACAGCGACAAGGAAACACTGTTGCTGCTGCATTTCAAGGAGCAGTTCGTGAGGTGATGCAGCCACTCGCAGCAGTTGTGCAAAAAGGGAGAGCCCAAGCTCCCAGACGGATGCCTGGGCAGGCTCCTGGACAACCCTTTTGTGGAAAATGTTTCCGCTGTGGAGATTTAGGCCATGTAAAAACTAACTATTGCGCTGCAGTCTGGTGTGATCACTGTCAGAAGAGCACTCATGCTACAAGAGCCTGTACGGGAAACTGGAAACCGAGCGCGGGGAGAGGCCACGTGCAGACACAAGTAAACCCTCAAAACAAGGCACAGGCTTTTTACAACAGCACCAACCAGCAACTCGAGGGAGTCTGGGAATCGACGTGGAGACCACAATAGATGTCACCCTTATTGACTCCGATGTCCAGAAGATCCCCAGCAATGCGGTAGGACCTCTCTTCCATCAAAATAGTACTATTGGAGGACTGTTATTAGGCCGGTCTTCTGACAGTATAAAAGGACTTATTGTACTGCCCGGAGTAATCAATGCTGACTACACGGGCTGCATCCACATCATGGTCTATACCATTTGTCCACCTATATTTATCCCCAAGGGTAGCAAAATTGCACAGATAGTTGCTGTTGACCATTTGCTAGGCCGCTCGCCACAGTCAAATGTTCACCAAGGTGACTGCGGTTTTGGGTCCACTGGGCCTGCCGTCTCTTTTACTGTAAAAATGGACCAACGTCCCACAATGAATGTAGTCATTTCACAGCATGGTGTATCTCAGCAAATTAGAGCAATGTTAGATACCGGAGCTGATGTTACTATCATCAGCCAAGAAGTATGGCCTGTAAATTGGCCAGTAGAGCTACCACTGTCGTCCATTGCAGGCGTTGGAGGACAATCTACACCCTATATCAGCCAACAACCGGTACAGTTGAGGTTTCCAGAAGGTCAACAGGCCAGTCTTAAAGTATATGTGTTACCCTTACCTGGGACATTAGAAGCCTTGATAGGCCGAGATGTTTTAAGTCAAATTGGAGCAGTTTTGACCATGAAACATTTTTAGTCATGGGCACTGGGGAGCAGTCGCCCAACCCACCATTAACTTGGATCACCAATGAACCTGTGTGGGTTGACCAGTGGCCCATGACCGAAGAGCGACTGCAAATCGCCAGACAGCTAGTTGCCGAACAACTTGCGGCTGGACATCTTAAACCTTCTGTTAGTCCATGGAATACGCCCATCTTTGTAATCCCAAAGAAGAGTGGAAAATGGCGACTCTTACACGATCTATGCAAAGTCAATGACCAGATGCAATCTATGGGTGCGTTACAACCCAGAATGCCATCGCCTGGTATGTTGCCAGATGGGTGGCACATATTGATAGTTGACCTGAAAGACTGTTTCTTTACCATTTCATTACAACCACAAGACACGCAATGTTTTGCCTTTTCTGTACCAGCAGTGAACAAAGCCGTGCCAGCAGAACGATACGAGTGGATTGTTTTACCACAAGGGATGAAGAACTCACCCACATTATGTCAACTTTATGTAGCATGGGCATTACAACCACTTCGGACCCAATGGCCGGACACAATTATCTACCACTATATGGATGACATTTTGTGCTGTCAAGAAAAGCCATTTTCAGACGAATCGTTACAACAACTGAGCAACATCTTGTCACAAAAGGGGCTTGTTATTGCACCAGAAAAGGTGCAGCGCACTGCCCCATGGAAATATCTTGGATGGTCCATCACGGACTCCAAAATTCTACCACAGAAAACAGAGCTTACCACTCAATTACGTACATTACATGATGTTCAGACTTTGCTTGGGGACATTCAATGGATCCGAAACTGTGTTGGTATCTCCAACACTGACGTTGTGCCCTTGACTAGGCCGTTGCGAGGCACACATCCTGCCAACAAAATAACTCTGACAACAGAACAGCATACGGTGCTGCGACACATTACACAAAAATTACATTCGTCATGGTCTTCTCACCATATCCTACAGTTACCGATATCCTTAATCATATGTAATGGACAAGATTCACCATATGCAGTCATTTGTCAGTGGCAAAACAAAAAGGGGGAATCTATTTCTCCTCTCCCGTTGGATGCCACTGCCAAATGCAAAGGTCAAGGAGATATGTTTAATGTCTTAGAATGGGTGTTTTTAAGCGTGCAGCCAAAAACGAGTATCCAAACATGAAGTGAGGCAGTAGCCGAATTGATACGTAAAGGAAGGTCGCGAATCTTAGAAATCAGTGGCCAAGAGCCAGAGAATATCAGTATACCTGTTAGTGCCACGGATGTGGAATGGTGGCTCCTCAATGCTCTAGTCATACAAGATGCCTTATTAGGCTACAGTGGCAAAATACATTCGCAGCAGCCACAAGGAAAATTATGGCAAGTATTAAAGTGAAATCAATGGATGGAAAAATGTAAAGTAAGTAAAGAACCATTGCCAGATGGTATTGCCGTCTACATGGATGCAGGCAAGCGTCTGCGACGTGCAGCTTGCGTCTGGAGAAAAGGTGACCAATGGCAACAACATATTTTGGAGGGGCAGCCTCGAGATTCCCTTCAAACCCTAGAATTAACTGCTGTAGTTTGGGCCTTGACTAATTGGCTAAATAGTCCTTTAAACGTAATAACAGATTCAATGTACGTGGCTGGAATAGTGCCGCATCTGGAAGATGCATTACTTAGGGAAACAACTAACCCTAGATTGGGGAGTCTGTTTGTCAGATTACAATCTGTGCTTGGTCAGCAAACAGCATCCTGTTGTATTATCCACATTCGTAGTCATCAGTTAGACCTTGGACTTGGCCAAGGAAATCAACTGGCTGATAGTCTAGTAAGCCCGGTGTGTCATGTACCTCCTATGGATAAATTTCAACAAGCTAGACAAAGTCACGAGAATTTTCACCAAAATGCTAAAGGTTTAAAAAAGCAATTTAACAGAAAATGAGGCCTGAGGCATTATCCAGGACTGTCCAAAATGTGGGAACCATGGCCCAGGTATAGGGCTAGGAGTAAATCCAAAAGGACTAAAGGCATTAGAATTATGGCAAATGGACGTCACGCATGTCTCAGAATTTGGTTGACTAAAGTATGTACACGTGACCATTGACACCTTTTTGAAAATGATATGGGCAACTGCGTTGCCCGGAGAAAAGGCGCACCATGTATGTAAACATCTGCTTGCTTGTTTCGCTGTATTAGGCGTGCCTGAACATATTAAGACTGATAATGGACCTGCTTATGTTAGTCAAAAGGTTAGAGCGTTTTTGCTAAGATGGGAGGTCGATCACACAACAGGGGTCCCACATTGGCCTACGAGACAAGGGTTAGTGGAACGCACTCATCAAGTATTGAAGGACTATCTAAGTAAACAAAAGGGAGTAGAGACAGATGCCCAGCAAAGGCTACATCGTGTGCTCTTTACGTTGAACTTTCTTTGTCTCATGGGTGATCAAGAGGAACTGCCAGTGATGATTCACCATCAAAACCTTAAGTTCAATAGTACAACAACACTCCCGCAACTCAAAGTGATGTAAAGAGATCCAGTCTCTGGAATTTGGATGGGACCTGTTCCTGTTATATTTAATGGTCGAGGTTATATGTGTGTTTCCACAGATCGCGGACCAGTGTGGGTACCGAGCAAGAACATGAAGCCTGTCTTAGCTCATCATGACTCACCCGGCGAACGGGATGATCAAGATTCTAATTCTGGGGACGTTGTTCCTGGCAGTAATGACCCTCTGCAAGACTGAATCCAGGGAAAACATGTGGGTTACCTGGGCAAACAAAACAGGACAACAAGCCTTTTGTCTATCGCTTGCCTCTGCTACAGAGCCCTTTTGGACGTGTTTAATAGGAGTACCTAGCTTTAAAGTAGAGGAATTTGATAGCTTTGCTTCACAGAATTGTAGTCAGTCTGAAACTGTTAGTAACTGTAGTGCCACACTTATCAATAGCCTGAATGTTACGTTGCCTTGGGACCCCCAAGAGTTAGACCTGCTAGGATCAATGAGAATTGGGAATGTCTCTAAGAACTGGACTCAAACCTGTATATTCTTTGGCGGGCCTGCCGTTACTGGTGTGAAATTTTATCGAAAAGTTAATTGGACGGGGTGGACAAACGTTACTTCAAAAGCAAACTATTACGACTATCAGAATCAGGGTGCATTTTGTGGCACAAATGACACACTTAAACAAGGACTGGGAGCCCTTGGGGCTGAAATGAAGAACGGACAGGCAATTTGGAACAATGGCACCCCAAAAGCCTTGCCGCCAGATGTATTTTTAATATGTGGTGACAGAGCATGGCAAGGAATTCCAAAAAATGTAATAGGTGGTCCATGTTATCTTGGCAAATTAACGTTGTTGGCCCCAAATCAAAACTGGTGGAAAAGTATAACCAAGAAGGAAGAAAACAGGCGTAGAAAACGGGCAGTCACGGGTCTCCCACCAAACTGCAATAATGAAGTCACCTTACTCAGTCCAACTGAGAGGGTGTTTTTATCTTTGTTTTTACCTGGGGCAGCGGCAGGCAGAGCTTTGAAAGAGGTAGGGCGGTTAGCTTGTTGGGCTGAAAAGCAAGCTAACGTCACCACTGAAGTAATAGAGAGATTATTAGAAGATCAAAATAGCTTGCGCCATGCAATTTTGCAGAATAGAGTCACAATTGATTTTTTATTATTAGCTCAAGGTCATGGTTGCGAGGATTTTGAAGGCATGTGCTGTATGAACTTGTCCGATCACAGCGAATCAATTCATAAACAGTTGCAGTGGTTAAAAGAGCATGCAAACAAAATTCGTCAAAACCATGGGTTTTTGTCGTTGTTGAGACGGACACGACACACACAGAATACACACAGAATTTCATGAGTGAAAATCCCAAAAGACCCCCCTTTATTATTTTAACAAGCTTTTTATATCTTTCTTAGGAACGTGTGTCCATACATAATTGGCTCACTCAAAGATCAACAGTACATGATTGGATAACTTCTTTTTCTTCTTCGTTCTCAGCTGCAACTTTGGTAGCTTTCCTCTGTTGGCAGCTTGACAGCTCCTAAATCTTGTTGACTCCCTTCTTCTCAGGACTCTCAGGCCTCTTCAAGGATACACTGGTATCTGCTCAAGGTCGATGTTAAGCTCACATTCCGATCCCTCGGACCAGCCGAGGTTTCCCACAGGTTTTTAGATGGGTGGCGGACTAACTTGTTTGGGAATATGCCGCAATGGTTAGTAAGCTTGCTTGTTGAAGGCTTGTGCATTATAATAACCCTTGTGATCATAGGTCTGTGCTTATGTTTAGTGCTTAGTTGTATTAGGAGAGCTATGTTAAAAGTAGTAAACCAAGCCTGGATTGCTCAAAAACAAGAAGGGGGAATTGTGGAGGAATGGCTGTGTGAAAAGGGGCACGATTTAATTGCGATGAGCAACCCGGTCTTTGATGTAGATAAAGGCCTGGAAGTGACTGTGAACTCTCCTGGGAAAAGCAGAAGTATTAAGAAGTAGCTAATTGGTAAATAAGATAAGCGGGACCGCATCCAGAAGATGAGAGAATGTTGCTGCGCGTGGACAAGGGGTCTACACCAATTGTGTGAGCGCTCTAGTCGCGTGAACAGAGATTGTAAGCCAATCGTATAGCTGCCGCTAGCGCGTGCTCTTATTGCCTGTCTATATATACTTTGTAAAAACTTGAATTAAAGGGAGAACGATCATACTCATATTGAGGTTGCATCGTTACTCCGGGTCCGTCTCCCACTCCAACAGTATTTAAAAAAAATATGATTGTATTCTGAAATTGTGCCTTTAGAAGTTATGTTCCTATTTAGTTTATTATTACATTTTACTATTTTTAATTATTAATGAAGGGGGTAGGGAGTAAAATATTTGTTACTTCCCCAAGGCATGAATCAGACTGATTTTTGGTGAGAGACAAAGATGGCCAGACAGTAAAGGTGACACAGAATTAATTAGGCTCATGGGAAAACTGTTCCTAGGCAACTATTACTAAAAGTGAAGACTGATAAACTAATAAATCTATACTCTGCAACTGAAATGAGAGCAAGTGTAGGAGATTTTGATGAGTTTTCAAAAAAGCAGAAGACTTCCCATTGTGTAAGCAATTATCAAAACTAGATTTAAGCAGTATTACCAAGGTTTTAAAGATCACAAATTAGCTACTAAAATAACTAAATAAAAAATATTCAGTGTTCTTGTGTTATTTCAGTTCTGGTTTTAAAGCGTATATTGTGACCTCTGGTCACATTTGTAGATTTTATCTTACCAGGAAGAGAATGAAAAGCTTACATTAATGTGGAAAAGAAAGTTGAGATTCTCAATCGCTGGTCTCAGGATCCTGAGGCTTTAAGAAAATCATCATTATTATAACGGCATCACTTTTTAATATGCCAATCTTCCAAGAAAGCAAATCTAATTTTTTGACTTATATACCTATGAGGAATTAAATGCCTCAAGTTATCATTGTTGAACCAGACAACTTTTCACTTTTGGTCATAAATGTGAATTCTGTTCACTTAGCAGACATTCTTTATTATCTTAATTTAACGACTGCTTGGCAACTACTTACCATGTAGAGTGGAATGGGATCCCAGATCCATCTTTTCATTACAGATGCACTACTGAAGTTTGGATGAGAGCAGTTGTGTTTGGTCAGGAACCCAATTTCTCCTCCCTAATGTAGACATCAAAAAAAAAATATCTTTCAGGCAGTTAAATCCAAAATTATAATCCCCAAATACTACCTACAATAGTCAACCCCTTTAGACAATGCCTAAAATTTTGCTTAGTATGTTTTGGCATGAGTAGCTGAGGTCCTGTAAATTACTTCAATCCTCTGAGATCAAGCAGCAGAAAACTTGAGATAGCTAAGCTATCAAGACATATGCTAAGCACTCAATAACTGGATTAAAACTTAAAATGCAGTTATGACAGCTTATAAAGATCCACTAGAGGAGTTATCTGCTTTATCCTAAGCATGTTAGATCCAACTTAGGTTGGATCGATGGGCCAACATTAATGGTATGAGCTTCAACAAGGCCAAGTGCCAGGTCCTGCACTTGGGCCACAACAACCCCATGCATTGGTACAGGCTTGGGGAAATGTGGCTGGAAAGCTGCCTGACAGAAAAGGACCTGGGGGTTCTAATTGACAAGAGACTGAATATGAGCCAGCAGTGTGCCCAGGTGGCCAAGAAAGCCAATGGCATCCTGGCTTGTATTAGAAATAGTGTGACCAGCAGAAGTAGGGAGGTGATTGTCCCCCTGTACTCAGCACTGGTGAGGCCACACCTCAAGTATTGTGTCCAGTTTTGGGCACCTCAATATAAGAGAGATATTGAGGTGCTGGAGTGGGTGCAGAGGAGGGCAACGAAGCTGGTGAAGGGCCTGGAGAATAAATTGTACGAAGAACGATTGAGGGAGCTGAGACTGTTTAGTTTGAGGAAGAGGAGACTGAGGGGTGACCTCATCACTCTCTACAACTACTTGAAAGGACATTGTAGAGAGGTTGATGCTGGTCTCTTCTCACAAGCAATTAGCAATAGAACAAGAGGGAATGGATTCAAGCTGGAACAGGGTAGGTTTAGACTGGACATTAGGAAGAAATTCTTCACAGAAAGAGTGGTCAGACACTGGAATAGGCTCCCCGGGGAGGTGGTTGAGTCACCATCCTTGGATGAGTTTGAGAGTCATTTAGATGTGGTGTTGGGGGATATGGTGTAGGGAAGAACTTTGTAGAGTAGGGTAGATGTTTGGACTCGATGATCCCAAGGGTCTTTTTCAACCTAGATGATTCTATGGTTCTATGTTACCTAATAGTCTAAAACTTAATTCAGAAGGAATACTGTACAGACCTGTAGTGCCTGGTGCTGAGAAACCACAAACTGCAAATTTGTCACTATTCAGAACACAAGCACTTTTACATGTTTAATTTTTTTATGCTGACGACATATTTCTAATTAGAAAGACAGAGAGGACTAGTTCTACCTTTAAAAACAGAATATATTATTAATAATTGGAATTATATTGATCCCTATCATACTGATGAGGCATGTTGTTGCACCAGTCAGTGGTCACTGAGCCCAAAACACAAAGCATATATTAACACATAAGCTGTAACTCTAAATGGAATCTTTCTCACAAATTTATTTAAAAGTACAGTAGTCTCCCAAACATCTAGTAGTAGGGTATCCTATTAATCACTCTCAGAGACTCATGTTTTCAGGGCTTCACTTCTAGACATAATTTACCAGTTGTGAGACTGGAAGCTGTATTGTTACCTGAAACAAAAGCTCTTGAAACCAAAAGTAGTTTAGAGAGGAGATATTGCTTTATTCGATGTTGGGTGCTAGGTGGAAATGAGTTTCTTGATGGGTTTTCCATGAAATGTCTCTCATAAGATTCTCAGGTAATAATATCACATGCTGATCTTTGGTCATCCACCATCAGTTTTCATCCTTATCAGACATTAACTACTTAGTTGTTCATCCCTTTCTGTATACTTCAGAGGCTGACTTAAATGTTGGTATCTTTCAGGCCACATCCTGAGGATTTTCTTTCCTGCAGCTTGCCTGGCAGTCATATCCACCTTTTGATTTCCCACAATGATGAAAGAGTTGCCAAATTGATGAGCCTTACAATGCATTACAACAATTTGTTTAGGCAATTGCACCACTTATAAGAACTTCTTTATTAAATTTCTATATTTAACTGGTATTCCTTGAGCTGATAGAGACCCCTTTCCTTCCACAATGCCCCGTGGGCGTGCAGTACCCCAAAAGCATATTTTGAGTCAGTCCATATGTTAGTAATTTTTCCAGCCTCTATTTCTAAAGCTCTGATTAATGCAATTAATTCTCCTTTTTCTGCTGAAGTTCCTGGAGGGAGTGCTTCTGCCTCTATAACTTCTTCTAGGATTACAGCATATCCTCCCTTCCTAGTTCTGTTATCAACAAATCTACTCCCGTCTACAAATCATTTCTGCTGAGTGTATAGTTTCATCCTTTAAATCCACTTGACTAGAATAAACCTGTTCAATTGTTGCCAAACAATCATGTTCTAATTCTGCCTCACCCAGTAAAGGTAACAAGGTTGCTGGATTCAGTACTGAAGTCACTTTTCTAATAAAACAGCTTGATATTTCATCATTCAGCTAGGGGATAACCAATGCCCCCCTTTTTGCTCTGAAACAATAGTCACCACATGTTGTACCTGAACAATCAGCTTCTGCCCAGGGTTAACTTCTGCGCCTCTTGTATGAGCATTACGGTAGCCGCCACTGCCCACAAACATGAAGGCCAGCCTTTACTTATTTGGTCCAGTTGCTTGGAAAAATATCCTACCAGTCTTTTCCCGGATCCAGTCTTCTGAATCAGTACTCCCAAAGCAACATGTTGTTTCTCATGAACAAACAAATTGAAAGGTTTTAATCTGAGAGCTGGGGTAGTACTGGTTCCACTGCTTTAGATTGTCCTGGCATCCCCACTTCCCGTATGGGAGGATTCACTGCATTCATCACTTCCTCAGGGACTGTAGATGTTTGCACGTCTTTGTTTTGCTGGAATAAGAAAACTTGTGCCTCCAATGCTTTTTCTTCTGGTATTTGCACATGGATATGATTATCTTCAAATACAATTTGAGCATTAAGTTTACTTAATCTCTTCCCAATAATGGCATAGGGCAATCAGGTACATAAAGGAACTTATGCATAAAAACTCAAGATCCGTATCCACATTTCATAGGTTGAAAGAAAGGCCTTATTTCTCTATTCCCTGTGACACCAACAATAGACATATTAAGTCACTTTTAATTTTCCTTTAAAGAATTCAAAACAGAGCATGCTGCTCCTGTATTCACTAAAAATTCTACCTTTTCATTCCCCAACTTCAGGGTAACCAGGGGTTCTGTTGGGGGCACTTTTGAGTTTTTCCCTGGTCCCCATCACCGAGAATCTTGGTCCAGAGTAAGTAACTCTGTTACCCCGGGATTTTCCGCACTTCGGGGAAGTTCCTGAAATCTATTTTGGGGACATTGTCTCTTCCAGTGTCCTTTTCATCTACACAATGCACACTGAATCTTCGTCCCACTTTCCAGAGTGGGGCAAAGATTCCCATCTCTTTCCCCTGTCTTCCGATCCCTTCTATTCCCATTCCATTTCCTTCCTCTCTGATTCCCTTCTGCAATAGCTGCTGCAAGCAATGGTGCATTCCTCACTTGCTCTCTACCCCATTTATGTTTCTCCTTCTCTTCCCTATTGTTACACACTTTCCAAGCAGTCTCTAACAATGTATTTATTGCTTCCCCTTCTTATCTCTATAACTTCTTTCTTATGGATGGATTGGATAAGTTCCAGACATTTCCTTCCAAGCTTTTAAATCTGCCACAGAAAACGATATTTTCACCCACACAGGTTCCCCTGCAGGTGCTGCTGCTTGTCCCAAAGGAGCTTGGAGCACTACTCCCCCTGCCCTTGCCTAGCACAACCAGCCACAGGACTACGATGCTGCCCATCCTCTGTCCCTTCAATTTCTCTCATTTTTTTCTCCTCTCTCAGTGGTGCCACCAGCAAGTGAATATCTTCCTCTTCTGCTTCATCCTCCTTTTTATATTTATTACACCTTTTGCCAATACTACAAGCTGAACAACCTCACTTCAACAATCTCAATTTCCCGTACTCCTGTTCTAGTGCCAACACATTAGTATCTATAACCATTAAACCACAATCTTTTCTGCTGTTAAAGTAATTTCTCAAGGTGAAAAATGAATCAACATAGGGAACTTCATCCCATTTACTTTCCTTTCTACAAAACAACATTAATTGCAATATAGTATTATATTTTAACATGCCATTCTTTGGCCGTTTTTCCTGTTCTTCCGACACATATGCAGGCCACCACTGATTACAATATTCAATTAATTTCCTTCATATTAGGGGATCCCTCCCAAATTTTCCCCAATGCTTCAAAATACATCCTAAATCACCATACAAGTGCAGGAAATAAACTAACCCAGCAGCTGCAAACACCACTAATTATAACCCAACGACACATACCCCTTCTTGGTATGATTTCTTCGGGGGAAGTTACCATTACCATACAATACATTACCATACAATCTTACTATGCAACATCTCAACTTGTCATTCAGCTGGTTACTCACCACCCGACAGGGAATCACCAGGGAAGTCCCCAGAGAAGAGGTCCGGTGCACGCTGGAGTTCCACTTGTGATTTCCCCGCAGCGATGAGAAGCAGTAAAACTTCAAGCCTATATGCAATGTCCCATCTGGGTCGCCAAAAACTGTTACCTGAAACAAAAGCTCTTGAAACCAAAAGTAGTTAGTTCTTGTTAGTGTGTGTTAGTATCAGGTTCTAACACATAACACATGTAACAAGATCATCATCATTTCCCCAAGGCAAAGAAGAAAACAACATAAGTTAAAAAAACAACACCAAAACACAAACAAAACAAAACAAAAAACCCTCAAGTGGCATGTACAACTTTTAGGTCTGACAACTCCAGCAGTTGTTCCTCTAAGAGGCCTGGAGAACGGCAAGAAATGCGAGACATCGTGTCTGGAACCTTGCTGAGGTCTAGGCAGGCTCTGGAGTGCTGCAATGGATTGATACAAGCTCTTCAGAAGGGACAGGCAAGGAAGAAGAGGAGGAGGGGTGGCCCTGTATGTTAGGGAGGATTATGAATGTCTAGAGCTTATTGAGGGCAATGGTAGAGTTGAGTGCCTATGGGTAAGAATCAGAGGGAGGGCCAGTAAGGCCGATATTGTGATGGGAGTCTGTTACAGACCACCCAACCAGGATGTAGAGGTAGATGAAATGTTCTATAAGCAGCTGGCAGAGGTCTCAAGATCACTTGCCCTTGTCCTGGTGGGAGACTTCAACCTACCAGATATCAGATGAGCACACAATACAGCTGAGAGGGAACAGTCTAGGAGGTTCCTGGAGTGTGTCGGGGATAACTTTCTGACACAGCTGGTGAGGGAGCTGACTAGGGAAGGAGCACTGCTAGATCTGGTGTTTGTAAATAGAGAAGGACTTGTGGAGGATGTGATCGTTGGAGGCCTTCTTGGGCACAGTGACCATGAAATGATAAGTTTTCGATTCTCAGGGAAGCGAGAAGGGGAACCAGCAGGACTGCCATCGTGGACTTCCGGAGGGCAGACTTTGGTCTTTTCAAGAGTCTGCTTGACAGAGTCCCTTGGGAGGCATCCCTGAAGGGAAAAGGAGTCAAGGAAGGCTGGACATTTTTCAAGGAAGAAGTCTTAAAAGCGCAGGTGCAGGACGTCCCCATGAGCAGTAAAGCGAGCCGTTGAGGGAAAAGACCAGCCAAAGAGATAAGGTCACAGCTGAGGGAAAAAAGGAGAGTTTATGGCCTTTGGAAAAAGGGGCAGGCCACTCAGGAAGATTATAAAGGTGTAGCAAAGTTATGTAGGGAAAAGATTAGAAAGGCGAAAGCCCAGCTTGAATTGAACCTGGCCTTGGGTGTTAAAAACAACAAAAAGAATTCCTATAAATATATTAGCAGCAAGAGGAGGACTCGGGACAGCCTCCATCCACTATTGGATACGGGAAGTAACGTAGCGACAAAGGATGAGGAGAAGGCTGAGGTGCTGAATGCCTTCTTTGCCTCAGTCTTTGCTAGCAGAGTAGGGTGTCCCCTGAATACCCAGACCCCTGAGCCAGCCGATAAGGGCAGGGAGCAGAATGAAGCCCCTGTAATCCAAAGGGAGGTGGTGAGGAATCTGCTCCAGCACCTAAACACAAACAAGTGTATGGGCCCAGATGGGATTCACCCGAGGGCACTGAGGGAGCTGGTGGAAGTGCTTGCGGAGCCACTCTCCATCATTTACCAGCAGTCCTGGCAAACTGGGGAGGTCCCAGCCAACTGGCGTCTAGCAAATGTGACGCCCATCCACAAGAAGGGTCGGAAGGATGATCCAGGGAACTACAGGCCTGTCAGTCTGACCTCGGTGCCTGGGAAGGTCAGGGAACAGATCATCCTGAGTGCCATTATGCAGCGCATGAAGGATGCCCAGGTGATCAGGCCCAGCCAGAACAGGTTCAAGAGGGGCAGGTCCTGCTTGACAAACCTGATCTCCTATGACAAAGTGACCTGCTTGCTGGATGAAGGAAAAGCTGTGGATGTTGTTTACCTGGACTTCAGCAAGGCCTTTGATACAGAGTCCCACAGTAACCTCCTGGAGAAACTGGATGCCCATGGCTTGGATGGGAATACTCTCCGCTGGGTTAAAAACTGGCTGGAGGGCTGGGCCTAGAGAGTGGTGGTGAATGGAGTTAAATCCAGTTGGCGGCCGGTCACGAGTGGTTTCCCACAGGGCTCGGTACTGAGACCTGTTCTCTTAAACATCTTTATCAATGATCTGGATGAGGGGATCGAGTGCACCCTCAGTAAGTTTGCAGACAACACCAAGCTGGGTGGCAGTGTCGACCTGTTGGAGGGTAGAGAGGCTTTGCAGAGGGAGCTGGACAGGCTGGATCGATGGGCTGAGACCAACGGGATGAGGTTCAACAAGGCCATGTGCCGAGTCCTGCACTTGGGTCACAACAACCCCATGCAGCGATACAGGCTTGGGGAAGAGCGGCTGGAGAGCTGCCTGGCAGAAAAGGACCTGGGGGTGCTGGTCAACAGCAGGCTGAACCTGAGCCATCAGTGTGCCCAGGTGGCCAAGAAGGCCAACAGTATCCTGGCCTGTATCAGGAACAGTGTGGTGAGTAGGACCTGAGAGGTGATCACCCCCCTGTACTCGGCACTGGTGAGGCCCCACCTCGAGTACTGTGTCCAGTTTTGGGCCCCTTACCACAAAGAAGACATTGAGGTGCTGGAGCGGGTCCAGAGAAGGGCAACAAAGATGGTGAGGGGTCTGGAGAGTAAGTCTTATGAAGAGAGGCTGAGGGAGCTGGGGTTGTTCAGTCTGGAGAAGAGGAGGCTGAGGGGAGACCTTATCGCGCTCTATAACTACCTGAAGGTTAGTAGTAGAGAGGCGGAGGTTGGTCTCGTCTCCCAAGTCACGGGAGATAGGACAAGGGGAAATGGCTTCAAGTTGCGCCAGGGGAGGTTTAGATTGGATAGTAGGAAACATTTCTTCACCGTCTTGGGTTATCAGGCATTGGAATAGGCTGCCCAGGGAGGTGGTTGAGGCACCATCCCTGGAGGTGTTCAAAAGATGGGTAGACATGGTCCTCAGGAACATGGTTTAGTGATTTTTATTGCTTATTTCTTATTTATTTTTTAATCAGAGTTAGGTTGATGGTTGGACTCAATGATCTTTAAGGTCCCTTCCAACCTAGACAATTCTGTGATTCAGTCCCTTGATAAATTAAATCCTTGGCCTCTCTGCTCAAACAGCCAGAAAGGATCTCAGCTAAAGCCAAATATAGTAGCAGTGTTTTTTAGTGTTTTTCTGTGATGCAAATTCATCTTCATAATGATCTGGATCAAGACAATCTAAGATTTTCAGTTAGCTACAAAATTAACATTTTGAAAGAAGTCAAACTGAAATGAAAAACATCAATAGAGGAAAGAATTGCAAACAAAAACATGGGCTCTGGAGAACATGAGAGCTCATCAGCCTCTCTAGTGACTTGGAAAACACCTGAATGCTGTGAAGTGGGTTAGCAGTTGACTTGCACAGTTTGTAAATACATCGGGAAGTTGCCATTTTATGAGTACTAATTTTATGGTATGGAAAGGGAAAAACAGGTGGGTTGTGGGGGCAAAACTTTTTGCTGAACTGAATTTGCAATACTTGCACTGAAATAACCTAGTTCCTCTTCTTTTAACTTAAAGATGAGAACTGGACTTCTGCACTGGATCTGTTTATATTATCCCAAGAATGACTCCTCCTTTGGGAAATGCCATTTTGACATAATTTTTCCTCAGATCCTTGCTTTACAATGTCTCCACTGACTATCTGAGCCTCAAGCTCACTCTCTTCTGAATATTGAAAACACTCATGATGGCATATGGAGACTTCGGAGAGGATTAACGAGAGGGCAGTCAAGATCCATTGGTGTTTGATAATCTCTCTTTACTGGAAAAAGGGGGGTTTTACCAGCAAGGTCATTGCTTTGACAGATTGTGTAAAGAAGCCAAGGGAGGGTAGGGAGTATGCAAACTAGACTGCTCCCATTTGAAGTATGTGAACAAAAGGACAGAGACCATGATAAAAGTTGATCATGTGAGTAAGAAGGCCAAACCACTACCACATGTATGATGAAAAGGCAGGAAAGATGTTGTCCAAACCAGGACTCCCAGGAGAGATGAGATCACACTAAGCAAGGGAGGAGGGTACATACAGGATGTTGTTTTGTAACTTTCTAGTGTTTTCCAGAGTAAAAGTGATTGTGTTTTGGCTAAGCCAAAACTCTTCACCTGACTGCTACTTTGTCCCTAAAGACAGGAGCTCCACCACTGGGTAGGCTCTCAGCAGCATGGTGCTGGGAATGCCTATTGTCAGAGAAATCTCTGGAAGACCTAACCTCTCCATACAAATGGAGCTGATTGCCGAAGAGCTGTAGTATTGCCTCAGATTCCTGAGGCACAGAGCTAGACTGCCCAGTACCCAAAACCTAGAGGTTCAGTCAAATTGATTTGGTCACTGAAGGTCCACTCTCACAGTGAGGAAAGGACTTTGCCATAGCATTCTGCTTCCAAGCTAGGTCTTTGTTCAGAGGGTGTCAACTCCCCTTTCTCACTGAACCTGTAGGCTAACAATTATGTAATTGTATTTAAGATTCAGGAACATTTTTACATAATATTTCAAGTGATCCATAGTTTGCCAGATTTTTCATCTGTGCTGAATTCCTTTTGGCAGGGGCACAGCTTTAAAAGAGATTTTAGAAATTTCTAACTTTTCTGGCAGTAAATTCATTCAGACTGCTCTTAGAGGGCCTTCTCCTTCCTTTACTGATTTCTTGTCTCTCATGTGCTAACCTCTCTCCTGGAAATTCTATTATCTTAATCTCAGAGTATTCATTTCATTTTCCGGTATTGCTTTTCTTATATTTTACACTCTCAACTTCACTACATAATTGTTCCATTCCTCCTTTGCATTTAATGTTTGATTCCATGACTGTATCCCCTCCTTGCTCTGCATTAATTTTCCTGGTTCTCTATTTCACAGGCCCTTCCAGTTTTTTTAATTTTTGCAGTCAGCTCCTTTGAAGGACTGAGCCTCCATTTCCATTAATATTTCTTGGTCTTTCTCTTTCAGGGTTCCATCCATCTCTGTTACTTTTCATCTGTAAAGCTGCTCATCTGTCTGTGCCTGAATACTCTTTTTTCTTTCTTCGCTATTGATGCAATTTTTGTAAATTACAACATGGAAGGAAGGCGTTGCATTATTTTGGTTTATTAACTGAGCTGCACTAATAAAGTATCTGCCTGGAAAAAGTAGTTTGGGGCATAAACAGTGTCTTACTCTTTTTTATAACTTACCATGTTAATTTATTAATATTATGCAAATTAGGCCAAATTAATAAACTCTGTTATAACAGCTCAAAGATCAGCTTCTTGGGATAATCAGAGCTGGAAATGGCTCTTCCATTTTCTCATACCCCATCCACAAAACAGATTTTAACAGTCATCACATGCTGTCTACCAATGATTAAAAGGATCTTCAAAGTCCATTAGGATGATCTATGCCTTAGGTTGCCTGGAAGGTCTCTGAGGCCTTGCACATGACATATGCTAGTCTCACTGCAATCCCAGTATCTATTGACCTAGGGACCAGAGAAAGGCTAAAGAAGAGAACAAAACTGTGCGTTGTCCTGTGTCCAGCTCTCATCATCCCATACTGACTGGAAATGAAACGTCACTTGGCTGAGGCATCAAGTTCACTGAGGAGACAGGAGCATCAAGCAACGCAAGCTGTTATCCAGCTGATTTCCTAAGAGCACGAAGAAACGGACCAAATGTTTTGCTAGTAAGATAGATATGAAGGCAGATCATCAAGACGTATAGAGTGCATTGTGACTTGGTCCAAAGCCATGGTCAAAAGGAATGTAGCAACCCAGACTGACGTGCCGCAGAGACATGCAGCTGTCCAGGTGACGGGCTGCGTGGAATGTCTGAACCTGTCACTCTTGCAGGAGGACAGCAAAGACAATGCTTGTGGGTGCTGTGATCAGGTAAATGATCTGCTCAGCCTGGTGGCTGAGCTTAAGGAGGAAGTGGAGAGATTAAGGACCATATGGGAATGTGAAAGGGAAATAGATTGGTGGAGCCACACCCTGCCATCCTTAGGGAAAAAGCATCAGGTGGAGGCTCCAGGAGAGGTAGAGGATCCCCTGCCCTCTTGTCACCAGGGAGAAGGAGGGGAACTAGGAGAGGACGGGTGGGGGAATGGAAGCAGGTACCTACTCGGGGCAGCAGGAGAGTTCCCTCCAGACCTTCACCGCCTTCCCAGGTGCCCTTAAAGAACGGATAGGGACCTCTGGAGATAGAGGACAAGGGAAATGAGGGTGCTGATAAAGCCCCATCCAGGGAGTTACTGAAGCAGCAACTCCAAACATTAAGACTGCTTCTGTGAAGAGCAAGAGGAGGGCGATAGTTATAGGAGGTTCCAGTCTGAGAAGAACTGAGGGTCCCATATGCCGGCTGGACCCTTCCCACAGGGAGGTCTGCTGCCTCCCTGGGGCCCGTGTTAGGGATATAACCAGGAAACTTCCTGGTCTGATACTGCCCTCAGATTACTACCCTCTTTATATCTTTCAGGTAGATAGTGATGAGTTAGAGAGAAGTCTGAGGGTAATGAAGAAAGATTTCAGGGCCATGGGATGACTGGTCAAGGGAGCACAAATTGTGTTCTCCTCTATACCTCCAGTCTCGGGGAATGATGAATGGGTGAACAAGAAGACCAGACAGATCAATGTCTGGCTCCAAAACTGGTGCTACCAGCAGGACTCTGGGTTTTTTGATCGTGGTTTGATTTACAGGACACTAGGCCTGCTCACAATGGATGGGAAAACCCTATCCCACAGGGGGAAAAGGGTACTAGGGCAAGAGTTAGCAAGGCTCATGGACAGGGCTTTAAACTAGAATCAAAGAGGAAAGGGAATAAAACCAGGCCCACCAGTAAATGAGCTTAGAGATAAAGGGCCAAGGATGGGGGTGAAATCGGGAGCTCAGTTTTGGGGCCAGTATTTTTTAATATCTTTATTGATGTTCTGGATAAGGGGATTGAGTGCACCCTCAGGAAGTTTGCAGATGACACCAAACTAGGTGGGAGTGTTGATCTGCTTGAGGGTAGGAAAGATCTACACAGGGACCTGGACAGGTTGGATCAATGGGCCAAGGCCAATGGGATGAGGTTTAAAAAGGCCAAGTTCCAGGTCCTGAATTTCGGTCACAATAACCCCAGGCAACGCTACAGGCTTGGGGCAGAGTGGCTGGAGTGCTGCCCAGCAGAAAAGGACCTGGGGGTGTTGGTGGACAGCCAGCTTAACATGAGCCATCAGTGTGCCCAGGTGGCCAAGAAGGCAAATGGCATCCTGTGCTCTAAATTTTGGCTCAGTTAATCTTTCAGGAATGCTGAAAACAGGGCTTTAATTAGCAACTTTATCAGTTAATGCAGTCACTCATTGCAGTGCTTATCTGATACTGTGTCCATGCAGGCACTTGGGAACATCAAAAGAAGACTGACTTCTCAGTGGGACAGTTGAGAGGACCTCGGTGGCAGGGGAAGAAGAGACCACAGAAATGGATGGCATTAAATGGTATTTGATACAAATCCAAAAGGAATTATCTGACCAAAGTAGCCTAGGATATGAGTTTGTCACCCACAAGACAGCGGAAGTCAATGGTCTCTTGCAGTGGGAAAGTAGGGCCTGGTGTGACTGAAGTCCTTCGCTGGGGAGGTGCCGACTGAGTTGAGAATAAAACAACTGATGCTGTCATCGCAAGAACAGTTGGCTCAAGCCAGTGTGGG
>JAHSPS010066622.1:305250-368528 GCA_033628365.1 Calidris temminckii
CCATCACAACAGCAGCTGTGATAACTTGCACCCGGTCTCTGGGGGATGGCTGGAAGCATAGTCAAAATACTGTCTGGAGTGGGGACCTAGAAATTTTGTTGCCATGAAAATATGACTATAGGTCAATTATCTTACTGCATAAATAGTGGACAGCCCAAGAGCCCCTTTGAGCTCTCCTGTATGGCAGCGGGCTGCACGCCAGGATCTCCCCTTTTGTGAGGACGCTCGCTTAAGGTTCTACTCCTCGAGGTTGAGAGATTCCTTGCCGCAACAGATTCTCGGTAAGTGACTAATAGCATGCTAAACTTTGAAATCTTAGCTAAGTAATGTAAAGGATTGATTTCGCATATACAATCCTTTAGACATAAACCGTTGACCAAGTCTGGGACTAGGATTGGATCCAGCCGCACCTAGACTCCTCTCTGAGAAGGAGTTTAGAAAGCAAGGGGGTCCTTTCTGAACCTCGTGACTCAACGGGAGGGTCTCCCTGACAGCTTGTCTGACCCTGTCCTCTGTGCAGTAAATAATAGAGTGTACCCTGACATCGAATCTTGTAATACACTATCGCATTTACTACTGATTTTATCGCACTTACTACTGGCTTTGTTAAATCACTGTTTCACCTTAATAAATATTTCTCATCTTCACTCTAACTAGTGAAGTTAATCACTCCGTCCGCGACAATTGGCGTAGTCGGCAGGATGTCAGGCGTTATCACAGATTATTTACGGAGGCATGGAGTGAACCTGAGTCCCAAATTCTCAGAGGATTGGGCTCGTGATAATTAGTAAAATTGGATGTTTCAGAATCATGGATAACCTGCGCAATAGCGTCCATGGTTAAATCCACCCCTCGGTCACAGGGTCATTTCTATGTTGCATCTCTTCCTTGATGACCTGAAGTGTCATGGGCCCACTAATCTAAAAATAGTTCACCTTTAGTTCACAGTCCAAATCTCTCTGGAAAATCTTAGCACCCTGATCCACTTGCTGATCGTTTCGATGTTCCTCAGTGGCCTGACTCATGGGTACATGGCATACCTTCACAACTAGTTTCTCTAGCCATTTGGCAATATCTTGCCACAATTCAGCAGCCCAGATGGGTTTACCCTTGCACTGCCAGTTGCTCTGCTTCCACTGCTTTAGCCACCCCCAAGGAGTATTTGCCACCATCCATGAGTATAGAGAGTATTGGCCACTTTTCTCGTTCAGCAATGTCTAAGGCCAGCTGGATGGCTTTTACCTCTGCAAATTGACTTGATTCACTTTGTCCTTTAGTTGCTTCTGCAACTTGTTGTGTAGGACTCCATACAGCAGCCTTCCACCTTTGATGCTTTCCTACAATATGACAAGATCCATCAGTGAACAGAGCACACTGCTTCTCATTATCTGAGAGTCCATTATATGGTGGGGCTTCCTCAGCACGAGTCACCACCTCCTCTGGTGGCATTCCCAAGTCTTTGCCTTTGGGCCAGTTTGCAATCACTTCTACAATTCCTGGATGATTTGGGTTTCCTATTCAAGCTCGGTGTGTGATTAAGGCAACTCATTTACTCCAGGTAGCATCGGTGGCATGATGAGTAGAAGGAACTTTACCCTTGAACACCCAGTCCAGTACTGGTAATTGGGGTGCCAGGAGGAGCTGTGCTTTGGTACCAATTACTTCTGAAGCAGCTCTAACTCCTTCATATGCTGCCAAGATTTCTTTCTTAGTTGGAGTTGTCACAAATAGAGCAATGTACTTCACTTGTAGAGGAAAGCAGCAATACATTTATTGATATAAAACAGAGATTTAACAAAGTTTGATGGTAAATGCGACAGTGATTTAAGAAGATTTGAGATGGCAAGGCACACTTGGCTATTTACTGCATAGAGGACAGGGTCAGACAGAGCTGTAAGGGAGACCCTCCTGTTAAGTCACGAGGCTCAGAAGGGACCTCCTTGCTTTCTAAACTCCTCAGAGAGGAGTCTAG
Organism: Calidris temminckii; assembly: GCA_033628365.1. Lineage (NCBI taxonomy): Eukaryota > Metazoa > Chordata > Aves > Charadriiformes > Scolopacidae > Calidris > Calidris temminckii. The sequence goes on from JAHSPS010066622.1 coordinate 307,223, forward strand.
GTGCAGCTGGATCCAATCCTTGTCCTAGACTTAGTCAATGGTTTATGCCTAAAGGCTTATTTATACACAGTCAATCCTTTATATCACTTATGTAAGATTTCAAGTTAGCCCTTGGCTATTGTGTTGTTATCTGTCTCACTGAAACTATCTTGACCGCGGTGCAGCCATCATAACTACCTGCACCCATTGTGACCACCATGGGTGGTTATCATCTGGGCAGAGTTACGGGAGATAAAGGTCAGGTTGGTGCCTGGGGGGGGAGCACATGGTCACAAGGGGTATAGCTGGCTTCAGAGTCTTATATCCTTGACTCCATATGTTATTTTGTTAATCACATCCATTGGGATCTGGCGACGGCCATCTTGCCATTTAATTCCTAAGAACTGGGTGTCTCGTGCAGGTCCCTTGACCTTACCTCTTTTTACAGCAAAACCTGCTTTCAGAAGAATCTCAATTACTTTCTTACCTTTCTTGAAAACTTCTTTTGCTGTATTACTCCACACAATGGTGTCATCAATGTATTGTAGGTGTTCTGGAGCTCCACCCTTCTCCAGTGCAGTCTGGATCAGTCCATGGCAAATAGTAGGGCTGTGTTTCCACCCCTGGGACAGTCGATTCCAGGTGTACTGGACACCCCTCCAGGTGAAAGCAAACTGTGGCCTGCACTCTGCTGCTAAAGGAATAGAGAAAAAGGCATTAACAATATCAATTGTAGCATACCACTTGGCTGCCTTTGATTCCAGTTCATATTGCAGTTTTAGCATGTCTGGCACAGCAGCACTCAGTGGTGGTGTGACTTCATTCAGGCCACGATAGTCCACTGTTAGCTGCCAGTCTCCATCAGACTTTCGCACTGGCCATATCGGGCTGTTAAAGGGTGCAATACTGTCATCAATGCACCATGGAAGTAGCAATTGGCACCTGCTGTTCTTTAACCTTCAGCAGGCCCACTACAGAAGGGTCATCTGAAGGGCCAGTTAAGGGAGACAGCTGTATAATATCCTCAGTTTCTACAACTGCTATACCAAAAGCCTACCTATATACACTTTCAGGTCTTGGAAATACTTTATTTTGAGGTAGTCTGTATTAAGGATGCACGGAGCATCTGGGCCAGTCACAATGGGATGCTTTTGCCACTCATTCCCAGTTAGGCTCACTTCAGCTTCCAGTACAGTCAGCTCTTGGGATCCCCCTGTCATTCCAGAAATACAAATGGGTTCTTCCCCTCTACAGCTTGATGGTATTAGGGTACACTGTGCACCCGTGTCCACCAGGGCTTTATACTTATGTGACTGTAACATGCCAGGCCATCGAATCCACACAGTCTGGTAAACTCTGTTGTCCCTCTCCTCCTGGCTGGAGGCAGGGCACCTCTAATGTTGAGGACAGCATCTACAATTAGCAGATCATTTCCTATCCAGAATGGAGAACCCCTTACCATGGACTGGAGCAGCCACCCTCCTGCAAAAATTCTTCTATCTGCTTTACCTTGCAACTCAAGCACTCATGCCTGTAGGATTGGGGTAGGATTTTTTATCCTACTTACTCATGTCCTCTCTATAGCTGCAGAGGCAAAGCCACAGGAAATCTCAGAGCAGGTCCTGTTCCTTGAGTTGGTCTCATAAGAGAGCGTTTTTCCTTAGTGACTGAGCCATGGGTCTGTTCAGGGGAAGAGCAGGTTTCTTTCTCCATCTTATCATTATTCTTAGCTATTTACTCATTTTGCTTGGTTATTGTCTTGGTCATTTTCTCACTCATTTTCTCAGTTTTCTCAGCAAGTTTTTCCATGGCTGCCACAGTAAGGGGACAAGAGAGACTCTCTTCATACTGTCATACCTTGTTAGACACTTTGGCTACAGTTGGGGCATCAGCATCAGATCCTCCCCAAACCATTGTTGACAATGTGTGAGAACACACTGATGGTGTACTCTTCAAAAACTTCCTCAACAAAGATCACTTGCATGGCATTTCATCAGGGTCTACATTCACTTGCCAGTCACCATAAATCACCTCTTGCACAGCCAGTTCCCTCAGGTACTTAATACCTTTTTCCATGCTAGTCCATTTGCTTGGGCGGCATTCAGTATAATCCTTAAATGGGTACCTGCCCTTTACAGCTGATACCAGTCATCTCCAGGGACTGAGTGTTTGTCTTTTTCCCAATTGCTTTATCAATACCTCCATCTTAGAATCATAGAATCACAGAATTGTCTAGGTTGGAAGGGACCGTCTGGTTGGAAGGGACCATCTAGTTGGAAGGGACCATCTAGTCCAACCATCAACCTTACTCCAATAAAAAAAAAACAACAAACCATCACTAAACCATGTCAGTAAGCACTATGTCAACCCATCTTTTGAAAACCTCCAGGGATGGTGCCTCAACCACTTCCCGGGCAGCTCATTCCAATGCTTAATAACCCTTTCAGTGTAAAAATTTTTCCTGATATCCAATCTGAACCTCCCCTGGTGCAACTTGAGGCCATTTCCTCTTGTCCTATCGCCTGTGACTTGGGAGAAGAGACCAACCCCCACCTCTCTACAACCTCCTTTCAGGTAATTGCAGAGAGCAATAAGGTCTCTCCTCAGCCTTCTCTTCTCTAGGCTAAACAACCCCAGCTCCCTCAGCTTCTCCTCATAAGACTTACTCTCCAGACCCCTCACCAGCTTCGTTGCCCTTCTCTGGACCCGCTCCAGTACCTCAATGTCTTCTTTGTGGTAAGGGGCCCAAAACTGGACACAGTACTCGAGGTGGGGCCTCACCAGTGCCGAGTACAGGGGGGTGATCACCTCTCGGGCCCTACTCGCCACGCTGTTCCTGATACAGGCCAGGATGCTGTTGGCCTTCTTGGCCACCTGGGCACACTGCTGGCTCATGTTCAGCTGACAGTCAACCAACACCCCCAGGTCTTTTTCTGCCAGGCAGCTCTCCAGCCACTCTTCCCCAAGCCTGTATCGCTGCCTGGGGTTGTTGTGACCCAAGTGCAGGACCCAGCACTTGGCCTTATTGAAACTCATCCCGTTGGCCTTGGCCTATCAATCCAGCCTGTCCAGATCCCTCTGAAAAGCCTTTCTACCCTCCAGCAGGTTGACACTCCCACCCAACTTGGTGTCATCTGCGAACTTACTGAGGGTGCACTCGATCCCCTTGTCCAGATCAGAATCAGAATAAAGAGAATCGTCCCCAATACTGAGCCCTGAGGATCACGACTCGTGACCGGCCGCCAACAAGATTTGACTCCATTCACCACCACCGCTCTCTGGGCCCGGCCCTCCAGCCAGTTTTTAACCCAGCAGAGGGTATTCCCATCCAAGCCATGGGCAGCCAGTTTCTCCAGGAGGATACTGTGGGAGACTGTATCAAATGCCTTACTAAAGTCCAGGTAAACAATATCCACATCCTTTCCCTGATCCACCAAGAAGGTCACTTTGTCATAGAAGTAGATCAGGTTTGTCAAGCAGTACCCGCCCCCTCATGAACCCGTGCTGGCTGGGCCTGATTGCCTGGGCATCCTTCATGCGCTGCATAATGGCACTCAGGATGATCTGTTCCCTGACCGGAGGCACCGAGCCTGGCCAGGTTTCCCAACTGCTTATCCTCTCTACCTTCTAAGTCTATGGTATCAGCCCCATTGTCCCAGCCTCGGAGCAACCAGGAGATAAATATGTCCCCTTCATGACAACTAAAGTCCTTCCTCATATATTGCATATCCTTCATAGAGAAGGATTTAAATTTTATGTCTACATCTGAGTCCTCTTCCTGCATTAATGCTGCCCGAGAAGGACCCTCTCCTTTATCTGCTTTAGAAGAACGCTCTCCCATGCTGTCTGGCTTGAGCTGGTCTTTGTCGTAAGGGGCAGGGAAATGAACTGATCTTCTTTTATGGTTGCTGCTCACCGGGGCAGCTTGTGCCAGTTCTGCTGGAGTTTGAGTAGTAGCAGTACATGTTGTCGAAGCAGCTGGAGTAGTGACAGTGCTCGTTGTCAAGGCTAGAGTGGCTGGTGCCAATACAGGCAGGGGAAGGGCTTGCGATACAGGTGGGTAGGGAGGTGACTGGTGCCGCTGGGGCCAGTACAGGCATAGCCACTGCCACAACTTAGAATCACAGAATTCAGATTCCAGACTATCGTGGGAGTCTGTTATAGACCCCGGAACCAAGATTGAGTGACTGATGAAATATTCTATAAACAGCTGGAAGAGATCTCGCGATCACTTGCTTTTGTTCTCATGGGGGGCTTCAACTTCCCCAATGTCTGCTGGAAATATAACACAGCAGAGAGGGAACGGTCCCAGGGGTTCCTGGAGTGTGTCGGAGATAACTTCCTAACACAGCTGATGAGGGAGCCAACCAGGGAAAGTGCTCTACTGGACCTGCTGCTTGTTAACAGAGGTTTTGTGGGGGATGTAAAGGTTGGAGGTTGTCTTGGGCAGAGTGATCATGAAATGATAGAGTTTTCAATTCTTGGAGAAGCAAGGCGGGGAGCCAGCAGAACTGCCACCTTGGACTTCCAAAGGGCAGACTTTGGCCTGTTTAGAAGCATGGCTGAGAGTATCCCTTGGGACACAGTCCTGAAGGGCATAGGTGCCCAGGAAGGCTGGTCATGCTTCAAGAAGGAACTCTCAAAAGCACAGGAGAAGGCCATCCCCAGGTCCTGAAAAATGAGCCAACGGGGAAGAACAGCCTGGGTAAATAGAGAGCTTTGTCTGGATCTCAGGAATAAAAGGAAAGTTTACGATCTCTGGAAAAGGGGGTTGGTAACTTCTGAGGAATATCAAGATGTGGTAAAGCTATGCAGGGGGAAAATTCGAATGGCAAAAGCTCAAACAGAACTCAGCTTAGCCACTATGGTTAAAGACAACAAGAAAATGTTTTTCTGGTATATCAACAGAAAATCATAGAATCATAGAATCATATGGGGTTGGAAGGGACCTCTGGAGATCATCTAGTCCAACCCCCCCCGCCAAAGCGGGTCCACCTAGACCAGGTTGCACAGGAACTTGTCCAGGCGGGTTTTGAATGTCTCCAGAGAAGGAGACTCCACCATCTCTCTGGGCAGCCTGTTCCAGTGCTCTACCACTCTCACAGTAAAGAAGTTCCTCCTCATGTTTAGATTGAACTTCCTATGTTCAAGTTTGTGCCTGTTACCTCTTGTCCTGTCACTGGGCACCACTGAAAAAAGACTGGTCCCATCCTCTTGACACCCACCCTTTAAGTCTTTATAGGCATTGATCAGATCCCCCCTTTAAGTATTTGAATGCATTAATTAGATCTCCCCTAAGACTTCTCTTCTCAAGACTAAAAAGACCCAAGTCCCTCAACCTCTCCTCGTAGGAGAGATGCTCCAGGCCCCTAATCATCTTTGTAGCCCTCTGCTGTACCCTCTCCAGCAGTTGCCTGTCCTTCTTGAACTGAGGGGCCCAGAACTGGACACAATACTCCAGATGGGGCCTCACCAGGGCAGAGTAGAGGGGGAGGATGACCCTCCTCGACCTGCTGGCCACACTCTTCTTGATGCACCCCAGGATGCCATTGGTCTTCCTGGCTACAAGGGCACATTGCTGGCTCATGGTCATCCTGCTGTCCACCAGGACTCCCAGGTCTTTCTCCTCAGAGCTGCTCTCCAGCAGGTCAGTCCCCAACCTGTACTGGTGCTTGGGGTTATTTCTCCCCAGGTGCAGCACCCTACACTTGCCCTTGTTGAAGTTCATCAGGTTTCTCTCTGCCAAACTCTCCAGCCTGTCCAGGTCTCGCTGGATGGCGGCACAGCCTTCTGGGGTGTCAGCCACCCCTCCCAGTTTTGTGTCATCAGCAAACTTGCTGAGGGTACATTCCATCCCTTCGTCCGGGTCATTGATGAATATATTGAAGAGGACTGGACCCAGTACTGACCCCTGGGGAACACCACTTGTTACAGACTTCCAGCTGGATTCTGTGCCCCTAATCACAACCCTCTGAGCTCTGTCTTTCAGCCAGTTTTCAATCCACCTCACTGTCCATTCCTCTAACCCACACTTCCTAAGCTTGCCTATGAGGATGCTGTGGGAGACGGTGTCAAAAGACTTGCTGAAGTCAAGGTAGACAACATCCACCGCCCTCCCCTCATGTAACCATCCAGTCATGCCATCATAGAAAGCTATCATGTTAGTCACACATGACTTCCCCTTGGTAAATCCATGTTGACTACTTCTGATAGCTTTCTTTTCCTCCATATGCTCTGAGATGACATCCAGGATGAGGTGTTCCATCACCTTTCCAGGGATGGAGGTGAGGCTGACCGGTCTGTAGTTTCCTGGGTCCTCCTTCTTGCCCTTTTTGAAGACTGGAGTGACACTGACTTTCCTCCAGTCCTTGGGCACCTCGCCTGTTCTCCAGGACTTCTCAAAGATGATGGAGAGTGGCCCTGCAATGACTTCTGCCAGCTCCCTCAGCACTCTCGGGTGCTGAGGACCATCAGGACCCATGGACTTGTGGATGTCCAGCCTTCTTAAATGATCTCTAACTTGGTCCTCCTCCACCAAGGGAAGATCTTCTTTTGTCCAGACTTCCTCTGATTCCTCCCAAGTCCATGGCTCCTGGGGGCTGGCCTGAGCAGTAAAGACTCATGCAAAGAAGGCATTCAGCAACTCCGCCTTCCCTGCATCCTCCATTACCATGGCACCCAACTCATCCAACAGCGGGCCCACATTTTCTTTAGTTTTCTTTTTTTTCTCCAATATAATTGAAGAATCCCCTCTTGTTGTCTTTGACATCTCTTGCCAATTTTAATTCCAAGGAGGCCTTGGCTTTCCTTGTTTCTTCCCTACACAGTCTAGCAGCTTCTCTGTAATCCTCCCAAGTGGTCAGTCCCTTCTTCCACTCAGTGTAAACCTCCTTCTTCCACTTCAGATTTTTCAGAAGGTCCCTGCTCAGCCACCCAGGTCTCCTGCTTCCCTTGCTCGATTTCTTGCTCTTGGGAATGCACTGGTCCTGAGCTTGGAGAAGGCAATGCTTGAATATTTCCCAGATCTCTTGAGCCCCCTTGCCTTCCAGAGCCCTAACCCATGGAATTTCACCTAGCAGTTTCCTGAAAAGGACAAAGTTAGCCCTCTTGAAATCCAGGGTTTCAGTCCTACTTGTTGTTTTTTGTATGTTACCCACAATCCCGAACTCTGTCTTCCCATGGTCACTGCAGCCGAGGTTGCCCTCAACCTTGATGTCATCCACCAGTCCCTCTTTGTTTGTCAGTACTAGGTCCAGTAGTGCCTCTCCCCTTGTTGGCTCTTCCACCAGCTGGGTTAAGAAGTTATCATCAGTACTCTGGAGGAACCTCTTAGACTGTATATTCCTGGCTGTGTAGCCTTTCCAGCAGATATCTGGGTGATTGGAGTCCCCCACAAGAACCAAGGCCTGCGATTGCGAGGCTACTTGGAGCTGGTTGTAGAAGGCCTCATCAACTTCTCTATCCTGATCAGGTGGTCTGTAATAAACACCCACAATAGTGTCCCTCATATTGGCCTGCCCCTTAATCCTCACCCACAGGCTCTCAACTCTCTCATCTGACACCAGGGAGGGTTTTAGGGACATCTCCTCACTCTCTATCCAGTTCTTAACATAAAGGGCGTCACCTCCGCCCTTCCTTCCTTGCCTGTCTCTTCTGAACAACTTGTAGCCCTCAATAGCCACACTCCAGTCATGGGATTCATCCCACCGGGTTACAGTGATGGCCACTATCTCATATCTTTCCAGCAGCACAGTAGCTTCCAACTCCTCCTGTTTGTTGCCCATGCTGTGTGCATTGGTGTAGAGGCACTTCAGCTGGGCTGTTGGCCATGCTGCCTTCTTAGGGGAATACCCCCTGGAGTGTCTCTCAGGTGTTTCTCTGTGCACTGCTTCTACCATGGGAGCTGCTGGCTCATCACCATAAGACTTTGACTGTAGTGAAGGGTCACCAGCTTGTCTCAGGGAGCCAGGCTGAAGGCCCTTACTAGGACCCTGTCCCTCCAACCCTGGTGCGGTTTTATTTCTACTGGACCTGTGTTTAACCCCCTCCCCCTTCAAGCCTAGTTTAAAGCCCTATCAACAAGCCCTACCAACTCACATGCCAGTATCTTTCTCCCCCTCTGACACAGGTGTACTCCATCTGTTGCTAGCAGACCTGGTGCCATATAAAGTTCTCTGAGATCAAAAAACCCAAAATTTCGTTGGTGGCACCAGTTTCTGAGCCACTTGTTAATTGTGCATGTCTTTTTATTTCTCTCAGTATTCCTACCTGCAACTAAGGGTATTGATGAAAAAATTATCTGTGCCCCTGATCCCTCAACCAGTTTCCCCAGTGTCATAAAGTCCTTTTTGATTGTTTTTAAATTTCCGGTATTGACCTCGTCGCTTCCCACCTGCATAATTACTAAGGGATAGTAGTCAGAGGGCTGTATTAGACTAGGCAGCCTTTTGGTTACATCTCTGACCCGGGCCCCAGGGAGGCAGTAGACTTCCCTGTGGGAAGGATCCGGCCGACATATGGGGCCCTCTGTTCCCTTCAGAAGGTAATCACCAATAACAATTACCCTCCTCTTTTTTTTTAGGGTAGAGGTTCTGATGTGAGGGGGGGGACTGATTTGCTTTAGGCAACCCCTCAGATGTTGTTTCTTCTGCCCTCTCATTTGCCTCACCCTCAGCCTCCAGTGCCCCATACTTGTTATGCAGGGGCAAATGGAAAGATGAGGGCGGCTGTGAAGGGTTTCCCTTGCCTTTTCCAACAGGCACCTGTATCCATTCCTCCCTGTTCCTTGGGTCACCTCCCTCTGCTAGGGGGGGTCTGCAGAGCCTGCTACCACACATCTGCCTTTCACACTCCCTTATGGACCGTAGTCTAGTCACTTCCTCCCTCAGTTCAGCCACTATGTTAAGCAGATCATTGATCTGCTCACACCTAACACGGGTGTTGTCTCTACCATCCTTCATTGCCAGGCTCCAACACTCGCTGCAGCCAATTGCCTGGGTGCCTGCATGTTTGTGTGGGGCCTCTGTTTGGGTACCCACAGTTTTTTTAATAACCTTTGGCTGAGTTCCAACCATGATTCATTCCGATCTCTTCAGGCAAGTGACTTGGTTTGTGTTTTGTGGGGGTTTTTTTGTTGTTGGTGGTTTTGGTTTTTTTTTATTATTTTAGCCTGCCTGATCTGTTAAGCTCTGCTTGCTTCTCACTTACCGAATGTTTTCCTTCTGCTCAGAGCAGCCAACGTGCTCTCCCCTTACACTCCCCTGTCGCGCACCACACTCTAGATCAGCTAGCTGACGCCGCCTCGCCGACCGACCGAGTGTCTGCTCTGACCACGTTTAAATCTCCGCGGTCGCGCCCCCTCCGTGCCTGATTGGCTGCCGCGGACTTCCGGGTTCCGGCTGGGGCTGTGAGTGGGGGGTCCCTGAGCTCAGAAACCCCTCCATACAGCGCGATCCAACCCTCCCCGTGAGCTCACCTCAGTTCTTGTTGCCGGTACTGCCGGTGCTGCTGACGCTGCCTCGCCGACTGGAGGAAGGCTAGGGAAAATGTTGTCCCACTAATGAATGAGGTGGGCGCCTTAGTGATCGAAGACACAGAGAAGGCGGAGTTACTGAATGCCTTCTTTGCTTCGGTCTTCACTGCTAAATCTGTCCCTCATGAATCCCAGACCCTGGAGACAAGGGGGAAGGTCTGCAGAGAGGAAGATTTTCCCTCTGTTGGGGAGGACCGTGTTAGAGACCACTTGGCCAAACTAGACATCCATAAGCCCATGGACCCAGCTGGGATGCACCCACGAGTGCTGAGAGAACTAGCAGATGTTATTGCTGGCCCACTCTCTATCATCTTGGAAAGGTCTTGGAGAACAGGAGAGGTGCTTGAGGACTGGAGAAAGGCAAATATCACTCCAGTCTTCAAAAAGGGCAAGAAGGAGGACCTAGGAAACTACAAGCCAGTTAGCCTCACCTCTGTCCCTGGGAAGGTAACGGAGCAATTCGTTCTGGAAGTCATCTCCAAACACGTTGAAGAACAGGAAGTTATTGGAAGTGGTCAACATGGATTTATCAAGGGTAAATTGTGCTTGACCAACCTGATAGCCTTCTATGATGTTATAACTGGTTTGCTGGATTAGGGGAGAGCAGCAGATGTCATCTACCTTGACTTCAGCAAGGCTTTTGACATTGTCTCCCATATGCTCATTAGGAAACTGAGGAAGTATGGGCTAGACAAGGGGCCAGTGAGGTGGACTGAGAGATGGTTGTGTGACAGGACTCAGAGAGTTGTAATTAATGGAGCGGGGTCAAGTTGGAGGCCTGTAACCAGTGGTGTCCCCCAGGGGTCAATACTTGGTCCAGTTTTGTTCAACAGAATCACAGAATCACCCAACTTGGTATCGTCTGCAAATTTACTGAGGGTGCACTCGATCCCCTCATCCAAATCATTAATAAAGATGTTAAAGAGAATCGTCCCCTGGTATCCTGGATGATAACCACAATCCTTGACCCCTGAAGCAAGGCAAACCATTGAGATGGTGGAATGCACAATACAGGAAAAGCATGTTTGGAGAATTGAGATGACTGTTGTGGTACAGGTATTTGTTTTAATTGATGACATACCATTTGCCATGATTGTACAATGGAATCCTAATTGGGAAGACCCACTTCATGTACTGGAATGGGCTTTCCTGTCTTGTCGAAAAAAAAAACCTGCTCCTGGCTTATTTGAATTATTGGCACAATCATTAAGACACATCATTTGATTTGCCAATCACATGATTGGCACATCATTAAGACCCGAATGAGATGTTCAGAGCTGTTGGCAAGAGACCCAGAAAGAATTGTACTGCCTGTGCAAATGGACTATTTTGAATGGTGTCTAGCTAACAGCTCAGCATTGCAAGCTGCATTGATGGATTATACAGGACAAATTGACTACCATCTTCCCTCTCATCCATTATGTAAATTAGGGAGTCAGACTCGTATTGCACAGAAACAATTAAGCCAGAAGGAACCGGTAACAGGTCCTACAGTATTTACAGATGGATCAGGACGGACCGGGAAAGCAGCTGTTGTCTGGCATGATGGTCATCAGTGGCAACACATTGTCGAGCAACAAGGCTCCCCTCAGATTGTTGAACTTCGTGCTGTTACCCTGGCATTCCAGCGATTTACCTGTGCAGTGAATGTCGTCACAGACTCAGCTTATGTAGCAGGACTGGTACAACGACTGGATAAGGCAATCTTGGGGGATGTGAGTAATGCCTTGTTATTTGGTGTGCTAAAGCTATTATGGCTGACAATTCACAGAATCACAGAATCACAGAATCTTCTAGGTTGGAAGGGACCTTAAAGATCATCTTGTCCAACCGTCAACTCAACTGACAAAAATAGACACCCGCACAACAAATAAGGAGCATCACCATCACTAAACCATACCTCCCAGCACTACATCAACCCGTCTTTTGAACACCTCCAGGGATGGTGCCTCAACAACCTCCCTGGGCAGCCCATTCCAATGCCTGATAACCCTTTCAGTGAAAAAATTTTTCCTAATATCCAGCCTGAACCTCCCCTGGCGTAACTTGAGGCCATTTCCTCTCGTCCTGTCACCTATGACTTGAGAGAAGAGACTGACCCCCACCTCTCTACACCCTCCTTTCAGGTAGTTGTAGAGAGCAATAAGGTCTCCCCTCAGCTTCCTCTTCTCCAGGCTGAATAACCCCAGCTCCCTCAGCCTCTCCTCATAAGACTTGTGCTCCAGACCCCTCACCATCTTTGTTGCCCTTCTCTGGACCCGCTCCAGCACCTCAATGTCTTTTTTATGGTAGGGGGCCCAAAACTGGACACAGTACTCGAGGTGAGGCCTCACCAGTGCCGCGTACAGGGCGATGATCACCTCTCAGGTGCCGCGATTGAGAGACGGGGCACAGCTTGATGCAAGCAAGATGTCGATTTATTGTGTGCAACCGTTCCTTTAAATATGCTTACATTAGCTGCGTGTTTTTGAACAGATTGGTCAGTTCGTACATACACTGTTTGCGCAGCTGCACCTGATTGGTTAGTGGTATACTGTTATGCTATCAATCATATCTTATCTTGAGGACACACTCTTTAACACCTTTTTGGGCGGGGCGCCTGGAACTTGCTTATCTCAATGTTGCTTATCTCAATGTTGCAACATTTCCCATGGCTTGCGACTGACAAGTTCCAACACGTCCCCTCCCATCAGCTGAGCAGCACCGGGGGTTTTGCTGAGAACAGCCAAATCCTGTCCCACACTCGGGCCCTACTCGCCACGCTGTTCCTGATACAGGCCAGGATCCTGGTGGCTTTCTTGGCCACCTGGGCACACTGCTGGCTCCTGTTCAGCCAACAGTCGACCAACACCCCCAGGTCCTTTTCTGCCAAGCAGCTCTCCAGCCACTCTGCCCCCAGCCTGTAGCGCTGCATGGGGTTGTTGTGACCCAAGTGCAGGACCTGGCACTTGGCCTTGTTGAACCTCATCCCGTTGGTGTCGGCCCATCGATCCAGCCTGTCCAGATCTCTCTGCAGAGACTCTCTATCCTCCAGCAGGTCGACACTGCCACCCAGCTTGGTGTCATCTGCGAACTTACTGAGGGTGCACTCGATCCCCTCATACAGATCATTGATAAAGATGTTAAAGATGTTAAATTCAAAAAAAATCACAACCGTATTATGTTTTACATATTAAGAGCCATATCATTTTACCTGGATTCCTGATGGCTGGTAATGCTCGGGCAGACCAATTGGTCTCAGGCGTACCTAACGTGCAAAAACAGGCAATTGAATCCCATCAGTTTTTGCATCAAGGCTTTCGTGCCTTGAAACGTCAATTTCATTTAACAACTGTGCTACTGCACACACAGGAGAAGCAGCTCGAGATGTTATTCGACATTGGCAACGAGCTTTTGCTGTATGTGGTGTTCCGCATCAGATTAAGACCGATAATGGTCTTGCTTATGTTTCTAGGCGAGTGAAAGCTTTTTTACAGCTTTGGGGAGTTACCCATGTCACCGGTATCCCTCATTCTCCTGCCGGGCAGAGCATTGTGGAACGTGCACACGGCACGCTCAAACATCTTCTTCAAAAACAAAAAGGGGGAATGACTGGTGAACCTCCTGAAGCACGGTTAAATAAAGCCATGTATGTGCTGAATTTTGTTAATATAACAGAGGATTTGCAGGAGCCACCTATGGTTTGCCACTTTGAGTCCCTACGTAAGATGACTACTGTTTCCCCCAGCATTAAGGTTAGGGTGAAGGATCTGCAGAGTGGACAGTGGTCACCTCCATGTGATTTATTAACCTGGGGGATAGGGTATGCTTGTGTTTCGACAGATGGTGGCTCTCAGTGGGTTCCTGCTTGCTGTATTCGACCTGTTATGGATAGCTCATGCAAGTGAGGGATGGATGGTCCAACAACCGAAGCAGAACGTATGGGTAACTCCAGCAAACATAACACATGAAGAAATTTTATTTCTTTCTGTTACTACCCCTGAAAAAATTCTTTCTCTACCTGTTTGGTCGGGCTGCCTCTAGTCATTTGACTATAACCTTTGTCTCTGTCTCACTGGTCCCCCTGACTTTGTGATAATCCACGATCCTGTGTTGATAACTCGGATAGCGTTTATGTTTATTTGTCTCAGGTAACACAAGAACCTCGAGAATTGGAGCTGTGGGGATGAGTCACAGTGGACGCTTGTCTGATGTTTAGCTATGCCTATAACATCAATTGAAAGGGTCAGAATGTAAATGCTACTTGTTTGTGTATAGAAACCCGGTGTGGTTACACTTCCTCTACTGTATCACACTCTTTTCTATTCAGGGATTTTTTCTACTTTGTGGGGATACAGTGTGGGGGGAATTCCATCGAAGCTTAACGGTGGACCTTGTAGCTTTGGGCGGCTTACACTACTGACACCCAACCTTACTAAAATTATAGTTGCCTCAGCATTGGCACCTGGGGTTGCTATCGCGGCCGCCTTAAAAAAGTTAACAAACCTGGGATGTTGGTTGAGTAAGCAAACCAATGCTACATTAATTGCATTGAGTGGTTTGTTGACCTATACTGATGGTGTTAGATATGCTACTTTCACTATACTTTATAGAATAGAGTTGCACTAGATCCTTTGTTGTTAGCCCAAAGACATGGATGTGAAGACTTTGAGGGAATGTGTTGTATGAATGTATCGGATCACTCAGAATCAATACATGAAAGTATCCAGCTTCTGAAAGATGCAGTGAAGAAATTATAAGTGGATGATGGATGGAATTTGTTGTATAACTTGTTTAAAAGATGGGGTCTATCAGGGTAGTTACTATCTCTGCTAAAAACTGGATTGCTGGTTCTGTTTATAATTGTAATTGTGTTACTGATGTTGCCATGTTTTGTGTCTCTGCTGCAAAGGGCCCTGCAGCAGATGGCACAGGCAATTTTTGTAGCACAAATACAAAAAGGGGGAATTGTGGGAAGCCTCGGCTGGTCCGAGGCATCGGAGTGTGAGTTTAACATCGGCCTTGAGTAGACAGCTGCGTGTCCTTGAGGAGGCCTGAGAGGCCTGAGAAGAAGGGTGTAAACAAGATTGAAGCCTGTCAGATTGCCAGCAGAGGAAAGTTACAAGCAGAGAACAAAGAAGAAGGAAATCATCCAATCATGAATTGTTGGACTTTGGGATGAGCCAATTATACATGGACACACGTTCCTTAGAAAGATATAAAAGAGTATGTAAAAACAATAAAGGTTGGGGTCTTTTGGGTTTTCGCTCAACAGAAGGTTTGTGTCATCTTGTCCGTCTCAACAATGACAGTCCCCAATACCGAGCCCTGGGGGACACGACTCATGACCGGCCGCCAACTGGATTTGACTCCATTCACCACCACTCTCTGGGCCCGGCCCTCCAGCCAGTTTTTAACCCAGCGGAGAGTACTCCCATCCAAGCCATGGGCAGCCAGTTTCTCCAGGAGGTTACTGTGGGACACTGTATCAAAGGCCTTGCTAAAGTCCAGGTAAACAACATCCACAGCTTTTCCTTCATCCAGCAAGCAGGTCACTTTGTCATAGAAGGAGATCAGGTTTGTCAAGCAGGACCTGCCCCTCTTGAACCTGTTCTGGCTGGGCCTGATCACCTGGGCGTCCTTCATGCGCTGCATAATGGCACTCAGGATGATCTGTTCCCTGACCTTCCCAGGCACTGAGGTCAGACTGACAGGCCTGTAGTTCCCCGGATCATCCTTCCGACCCTTCTTGTGGATGGGCGTCACATTTGCTAGACGCCAGTTGGCTGGGACCTCCCCAGTTTGCCAGGACTGCTGGTAAATGATGGAGAGTGGCTCCGCAAGCACTTCCACCAGCTCCCTCAGTGCCCTCGGGTGAATCCCATCTGGGCCCATACACTTGTTTGTGTCTAGGTGTTGGAGCAAGTCCCTCACCACCTCCCTTTGGATTACAGGGGCTTCATTCTGCTTCTCGCCCCTAACTGCTAGTTCAGGGGTCTGGGTACTCGTTGGACTCCTTACTCCACCACTAAAGACTGAGGCAAAGGCAGCATTCAGTACCTCAGCCTTCTCCTCATCCTCTGTCACTATGTTACCTCCCATATCCAATAGAGAATGGAGGCTCTCCCGAGTCCTCCTCTTGCTATTAATATATTTACATAAATTCTTTTTATTGGTTTTAACATCCTGGGACAGGTTCAGTTCTAGCTGAACTGAACATATTCATCAACTGAACTGAACATATTCATCAATGACCTGGAGAAGGTATCCTCAGCAAGTTCACTGATGATACCAAACTGGGAGGGCTGTGCTGCCATCCAGCGTGACCTGGACAGGCTGGAGAGCTGGGCAGAGAAGAACCTCATGAGGTTCAACAAGGACAAATGTAGGGTCCTTCACCTGGGGAGGAAGAACCCCAGGCACCAATACAGGTTAGGGATGGTCCTGCTGGAAAGCACTTCTGAGAAGAAGGATCTGGGAGCCCTGGTGGATAGTAAACTATCCATGAGCCAGCAATGTGCCCTTGTCACCAGGAGGGTCAATGGAATCCTGGGCTGCATAGGGAAGAGTGTGGCTAGTTGGTCGAAGGATGTCATTCTTCCCCTCTACTCTGCACTGATGAGGCCACAACTGGAATACTGCATCCAGTTCTGGGCTCCCCAGTTCAAGAGAGACAGGGAACTACTGGAGACAGTCCAGTGTAGGGCAACAAAGATGATTGAGGGATTGGAGCATCTCCCTTATGAGGAAAGGCTCAAGGAGCTGGGACTCTTTAGTCTGGAGAAGAGAAGGCTGAGGGGAGACCTTTTCAATGCTTATAAGTATCTAAAGGATGGTTTGAGGGAGGATGGAGCCGGACACTTTTCAGTGGCTGCCAGTGACAGGATGAGGGGCAACAGGCACAAGTTGGAACATAGGAAGTTCCATTCAAATATGAATTGTAAAAATTTTTGCAGACTGGAGCTCTTAAAATGTTGTGTCAATGTGGAATGTTGGGGTTTTATCTGCCTCTGATGCAACATTTACTTGTGTGTCTCTCCCAGATGTACAGCATTGCAATTGGAATTATTTAGGGTTTCATCACATGTGGTTAATTCTTCTGGGCTTTCCTGTCTAACCATGTGGAGGTTATTACCCATGTATCCTTTTTCAAAAACCATCTACATACAATCTTTTTGTGGATTAAGAACAAAAGAGAGCATAACTTCATAGTGCTTTTTTTTTCTTTTCTTCTTAGAAATACAAGATATTTGATAATTTATTTCTAAGTACTTTGCATTTGCATGTACTGCTCCTTAGTTCCAAGTCCTGAGGTCTTGTGACCAGCTCTATTTGTAGATTGTGTTTCCACAGGATGCAGAGAAGCAAAGCAGCATTGCAGATGATCTTTCATTCTAGTGCTTGAAGTAATCTGCTGTGGGATGGTACCTCTGACAACAAAGAAAGATAGATCACTGATCATGATTCAGCATCTTCAAATTCTTCCCAGTAAAAATTCTGGACATCTACTCTCTGCTTCTTACTTTTGTCCTATCCTTGTTTTAAATGAGTTCTTCCAGAAGGGATCAGGGTAAACATAACTGTAAAGGTGCAGATGTAAAAGATAACATGCCACTACATTTTTTTAACAAATGGATTACTAGGAGTGACCTTGAAACTGAAGGCTATGTGAAATTCATGTGTGCAAAGAAAATATGTGACAGATGCCTTAATGACATGGAATGGATATTTGCGCATTACTTATTTCGATGCTTGAAACTGCACAGATATAACTGTGGTGTGGCATGAAATCCTCCATAAAGCAAAATTAACTTGAAAACTTGAAGTTGTCTTGAAAGACTTGGCTCATGTTTAACAGCTCAAAAAAGCCAGCTGATCATTACTGTGAAGCAAATACTTAAGATGGTTCAGTCAATTCTATATATAATCCTGATTGCTAGGCCTCCTGGGATGTTTAAAGCAAGAAGAGAGAGAACATAGACTGCCATCTGAAAAATGCATATATCTTCTCCCTACTGATAGCCCTTGCATTACAATTATTGTCTTTTCCTACTGAACACTGAATTTGGACTGTTTTGGGTTCTATTTATATCTCTGTGGGGAGTGATGGTCATTGCAGAAATCTAGTCTCCTTTTCCAAAATAGTTCTGACACATAAAAACATTTGTCCCATCAAGGATGACAATGTTTTCAGACACTTGCCACGGGTTTCTGTCTTTTCTTACAAAAGCAGATTTGGTTTGTGTTCACTGAAGTGCATTCACTGGGTTGAGTGCATTACCATAAAACCATATCTTCAGTGCTTACCCGATTGTTGCTTTTATCATCAGCTAGATGAGAAAAGAAAAAAGCCCTACACTTTTTCTGTGTCTGAATGATATTATAAATAATTTAAAATGTCTACTTCATTTCTTACACAAGTCGTATCAGATTCTAGGAGTGAAACTCCAGTTTTCTTTCCTCATCTTCTGGATTCAGTGCAAAATAAGGCAAATTAATTACCTTTCCAGAGGATATTTAGGATTTCCAAGAGATACTGGACTACTGTGCCTTGGCAGCTTCTTTCTGTTTGATAAATGTATAAATCCATAGTCTGCTGTGTAATTTAGAGTGCTCCTGGCACAAGGCTAGTATTTCTTCACTTCCTGCACTGGACTACCTGAGGCACTTCTATGGATCAAGTATCTTAACATTTAAAACAGGATTTCAACTGATTGTGATTAAGAATCAGGTAATAATGTACAGATTTTTCTAGGCAGTTTTGGGGATTTTGGGATTTTACTGGGAAAATAACTTAGAGGTGTATGTGGGAAAATGTGTGGTAGAAATTCTTGAGTTCCTTTCCAAGCAGAGAGCAGATATGGGAACAAGACCAACGTGTTTTGAATGGGTATGATCTGTGCTTTTAAGTACATCACATTCTTGGTCACTCATCCAACTGATCACAACTCAGTAACATAGCTCAAATTTCAGCTATGCCAAAACACTTGATGAACTAAGCAAGTATCTCAATTCAGTGAATATCAAGTAAGTTCAGTGAAAATGATCTGTTCACAGATGTACGATAAGTAGAGAAGGAGCTTAAAACTCATGGAATTACTCATTCATAGCAAACTAATCACTCAGTATGAGATGTGGTCCACTTCCAACCAGAAAGAGCACTGTCTTTGGTAAAGACAAGATACTGAATTGCACGTATTCCATTGTTGCATCTGTCTCCTGCTTTCTAAGATATTTCCTCTAACATGCTGTAAAATTCTATAGCAACCCCCCCTCTGAAATGTGTATTTCTCAAGTTCCTTTTCTCCTTTTATTTGTAAACATTTACAGAGAATTTCTAAATAAGTGTAAAGGGTAGAATGGAGTTGATTAATTGATCATTCTGTTAGAACAAAATAAAATCCTCTCTGAACATATTAAAGCTTAGAAAAAGTCACATATTTAATTTTTGGGAAACTTGGTGCCAATTTAGGGCCTCTTTCATCATGTACTGAAGTTAAATAGAATGACAAAGTTTGGACCAGATCCACATTCCCTAAATGCCCCCCCACCTTTATGGCAGTCTTTAAGGTTAATCATAATGGTTGTGTTTATACTGATGGGCTGGAGCAGCCTGAAGATTGAACTGGAGACTAATTCACTGCCTGTCATAGTATTTGCCAGTAGGAGCAAGTCTAGGAAGTAGGATTTGTCTCTGAATGAATTCAGAAAGTCTATGGAAAATCTGATCAGGTGAATGAGAAGGTCGAACCCCTTAAAAAAATGAATTCTATAGTTAGCACATACACAAAATCATGTGCAGGTACTCAGATGATCGTTTCAGGTCTGCTTCAGTCTCCATTGAAATGGCTTTTTATCTGATTTCAGTATGCTTGGTTAAGTCTACTGTTTTATCCAACTAGTATAGTTTCAAGTATGAAGCTGGGTTTCAAAGAAGCTAGCTGGTGTTTTCTACCAGCTGTATCTGATGTTGATCATAACATGTTCCCAATACACAGGAGGACAATTTTCAGTGCAGTAGTGCACCTTTCATGGATCAAAACGATCCTCTTCAATGTGTACTGGTGAGGCTTTCCAATTGTCTACATTTCCCTTGTGCACAATTTGGTTGAGTGGTAAACGCCTGTGACAGAACTCCCTGTAATACCCCCCCAGGGGTATGGGGGGCATACCTTTCAGCTGCAGGCAGTGGGAATCTGCTGGCTCCCTGATTGCCAAATCGCAGAACAAAAGCTGCCTTATAGCTTCTCTGTGCCCATGACATGACATGCACCTGCAAATGCCTCTTGACTGTGAACACGACAAATCAAATGTACTCCTGAATCCTTACTGATGTGAAACACTCCGTATGTATGTGTACCCAGGACACAAACACATCTTCTGTGGCTCTGACAGGTTCTGGGACAGAAGAGGAGGCTCCGGGGAGACCTAATAGTGGCCTTCGAGTACCTGAGGGGGCCTACAGGAAGGCTGGGGAGATTCTGTTTACAAAGGCCTGCAGCGACAGGATGAAGGGTAATAGCTTTAAGCTGGAGAAGAGCAGATTTAGATTGGATATTAGGAACAAGTTCTTTATTATGAGGGTGGTGGAGCACTGGAACAGGTTGCCCAGGGAGGTAGTTGAGGCCCCATCCCTGGAGATATTCAAGGTGAGGCTCGACGAGGCCCTGGGCAACCTGGTCTAGTTGGGGGTGTCCCTGCTGACTGCAGGGAGGTCGGACTAGACGACCTTTGGAGGTCCCTTCTGGCCTGGACCATTCTATGATTCTATAAGTGGAAGATCAGCTTTTGAAAATATATTTCACAGTGTTCTTACTTTAAATTTAAAACATCCTTGATATTATTATAACAGCTTTCCATTATGTTTTAGCATAATGTTAAACTGAAGAGTGAAACTGTGGTACTGGAGATGTTTTTTTGGGCATTTTGTTAGGAAAAACTTGTGTTACGCTGTAATATTTCATAGGCAGCTGATAGAGACACATGTTGGTTCTTTTACATATGACAAGCTTCCTTCTTGAGTAATATTTGAGCAGAATATGATTTGAAAAGGCAACCAAGAGACTGTGCTTGCATATCTGACCCTCCTTCACTGAAATCATAGCCCCAGCATATAGATGTGACCATTGCCTACTTGGAGGCAGAAGGCACACAAACGCGAGGAAAGCCCTGGCTCCCACTCTGGAGCTGTAAACAGCCTATGTAGTTAATTCATGACCAAGTCATGGCACTTAAGCATATAAGTTCAGAGAATGGAAAAAGCTTTTAGGAAGGGAAAGCAGCCAAGACAGATCACATAACAGCCTAAATATGTGACATTTCCTTAGATAAAGCTGAAAGTATGGCCAACAACTGTTGCTGGAGTCTGCCATGGAGGTGGCACAACTAGCAAATCTGCTTCCTCTGCTTGGTAATGCTGACTGTTGAGACTAGAAGCACTTGAGAGGACCAAGAGAAATGGGTCAGTAAGGCCAAAGAAATCATATTTCATTGTTCAGAAGACTGCTTATTGATGCTTCTTTTCCTTAAAAAAAAAGTTGCTAGAATCATGTTTTCAGCTCTGACTGCACCAGAATTCCACATTAGCAAGTACAAGTAATGATTATTCCTGATTCAGCAGAGCACTCAGGCACAGCTTAACTTCAGTTCTTAAAGCAGTTGAATTTAATGCCACCTAACTAAATTCAGTAAGTTAATACTTTTTTTGAAATGTGTCTTTGTATGATGCATAAAGTGCATCCCAAATTATGTTTTTGTGGACTTTAGAAGTATAAATTTAGATGTTTAGAATTTAGATATTAAGACTTTAGAATATCCACAAAATATCATTCAGCTTTTTACAGTAAGTGACCTAAATGCTAGTCATTGCTTGCTCTTGCAATTACTTGTAGCTAGGGCTTTGTTACTCTAAAAAATAAAATGAAATTGCTTTTAAGGTAAACAAACTCCTGATGCCCTGGTTAGAATATTCAGATCCAACTTTTTATAGGAACTGTTAGTTTTCTTTATTTTTTTGTAAATTATGATGTGATAAACTAGTAGGAAAATGTCTGCCAATTAAACAAATGTGATCTTGTGTCGTGGTTTAGCCCCAGCTGGCAACAAATAACCACGTGGCCGCTCTCTCACTCTCCCCCGCCCACCCCCCTCCCCCCTCTTTTCTCCTGGCAGGGTGGGGCAGAGAATCTGAAGCAAAAGGCAAAACTCGTGGGTTGGGATAAAGACAGGTTAACAGAACAGCAAAGGAAGAGCAAAACAGCAACAATAATTCTGATAAAGGAATATACAAAACCAATTAATACGCAATTTTAACTGCTCACCGACTGGAACATGAAATACTCAGCCCACTCTCGAGCTGTGATTTCTAAGCAGTGCTGAGATCCCTAATTCCATTTTGCTGGGCGATGTGTACCTAAAAAAAATGTAGTCCTGACAGGAGACATAATAAAGACATGCTGTGTCTTTTGCTGTGCAGTTCAAGGTTGTTACTTTGATCTTTTTATTTTTTAAACCTTGAAAGCATGAAATTTTGAACTGAATGATGATTATATGGGCAAAGTGTCACAACATGCATTTGTTATATTTGCAAGATGCCTCATCTAGGAATAATCCTCTACTATAAACTCTCTACTAATGATTTCTGACATAATACTGAAAAGTGAGCTGCAATATTTCAACAGAGAGCTCTTGCTTTGTACATTTGTATCACAGAATCCAAAAGCGCTAATGGTATCTTTACAAGGATGAAAAAAAGTAGTAGCTGACAACTCAAAGACATACCTTATCTGAATAGTGTTATTGTGAAGAGAATAGACTTATGAACAAAAGATGGAAATTACAGAAACAGGAATCAGATATCACAGGTCCAGAAAAAGAATGGCAAATAGAATATGGGGCAAAAGACTCAAAGCCTGAGTGACAGCTGGGACAAGATGGGATTTCCATACATTTTCTAAACATTGCTTCTGTGTTTCCTTCAAAAAAATGTTAAAGAACAGTGAGTGTTCTATAGATAGGAAATGTGTGCGTGTGTAAGTAGGAAGGGGATGGATTGTATTTACCCTTTTCTCACTGTGATTGGTTCTATTTAAAAGTATGTGAATCTTTGGGGATGTAAATGTATATTAGCATGAAACTGAATAGTTTCAAGTTAAGCATAGCAGATTTTTGGGGGGGAAGGAGGGAGCAAGAGGAAGGAAAAAAGCAAATGTGTGTGTAAATAGGTTGAGGTCTTGCAAACTGATGACATAACAACTGTTGTCTGATACTATAGTCCAATATAGGTGCTTTGAATCATGTTTCCATCTGTTGCTTCTTCTCAGGGTTTAGTCCCTTGAAATGATACTCTCTTGGAGCAGAGACAGAAATGTTTTGGGGAGGTTGACAATGAGTTGCTATTCATTTGACTATGCCTTCTAGGTTGGTCATCTCTGAAAGAGCAATATGTTTTGCACAGGATATTTTGATTTTTAAATCTCTCAGTTGCTCTTTTAATTATTTTAATTTGGACTATTTATTCAGATTTATACTATATCACAGTCAAGTAATGACTGGCAGGTTATGAAAGTTGAGGAAACAGGGAGATGAACAAGAACTATATGAGCAGAATATACAGGATTTGTACCCAATTAACTGGTATGTAATGATAATGGGAAAAAAAAGTAGCAGAATAGGGAGAGTGATGAAAGGAAAAAGTTGAGGAAGGCTGTCTCATTTCATTATATTGTTCCTCTATTTTCAGAGCTGCTCTGAAAATATTTTCCCTATTTATTTTTTTTATTTCTCTCTCTTTTTAGCTATTTGCAAAATTTCCAGTTTTATTTATCTTGTAATGCATCTGGAGTGATATTATATATGGAACATGTTATCTAAAAAAAGATTTACGGCGTATTTACAATTTCTTCTATGACACAGGACCAAATTCAGCCAGTATATAAACAGGTTCAACTCAGTTTGAGGTCTACAGTAGTCATACTCATTTATATCAAAAGTGAATTTAGTCCAGAACTTATCTGTAAAAATCTATTCCTCTTTCTTGTGGATCCAGTCCTCATGCATCACTTATGTAATGCATTTCTGCTTTTACAATGATTATACAAATTTCTGCTTCATTTTAGAAAAGCTTGAAAGTATCAAATAAACCATAAACCCTAATAAAATCCAGCTTTCAGGCAAACCCTCTTGTATATAAAATTGAACAGTACAAAGTTCCAAGGGCTTGTATTAGTACCATTCATTTTGTTAGCATTTTTCCAATTTATCTTGAGTTACGAACCCTTGGATTACTATGTCTATTGTAAATATTTAAGCATTACTGCTGACATAAAGATAATACTGACAAATTGAGTTAACATTTCTGCTGAGGATTACTAGTGCACAACAACTTTAACACCCACGCCAAGTTCTCCGCTCATGCCAAACTGTGTTTAGTCTACAATATGGCAGTGTCCCTCAAATTAATTTTTAGCTTTGATTTACACAAAACATGAAACAACCTTTCTTGCATCAATTAATTGTTTGACTTTCTTAATATATTTCCATTTTAACTAGATTATGTCTGTATCAAAGGGTGCAAGATGATAGTGCTCTCATGTGGGTGGGTGTCTGTGTACACATGTGCATGCTGCCATTGCTCTTGCTCCAAGATAACATCTGTGTTTTGAATATAAGCACACAGTGTAGATGGTTACTCATATCTGCCCTCATTTGCAATAACACTCGGGTGTGCATAGTTAAAACCATGGAGAGGCTTTTTGATGTGTTGCTTTGTCTTCCAAGTACTAAGCTTCTGTGGAACCTTCTATCCTTCTGACAAAGTACATACATACAGAACAGAAGTAAAGAATCAAAGCAGAAGTTGTTTGAAATAATTTACTCCAGCAGTGTGGTATTTACATAATGTAGTTTGCAATTTGCTTTTGGCACTTCCAGCCAGAAGTCTCTCAAAATCGCAAGAAATTTTTGTTCTTGTCCTTGTATATTATATTTTCCTTCACATAATTTGCATCCTGGACATTGTCAACATATTTTTAATTGAAAAGGGTTATAAGGCATTCATATATATCCTTGATTTACACAAAATTTGACGTCAAATCCCTTTTCAGCTTTGCAATAATCAAAGATGGTGCATGTTAAAATTTCTCTACTTGAGGAACTGGCTGGGAACATTATGAGCTGCATTATTTCTTACGTGTATCTAGAATTCAAGCATGATTTCATACCAAGCACTGTTTTCTTAATTCTGGACTGCAAAAACACTAAGAGAACTGATGTGGATCAGGACAACACATTGCAATTTGGTTAGTTGCCTCAGTATCAAATTCCCTGCATTGCTTCATTATATTGATGAGAGATTTCCACAACATGTTTTACTATGAGACAACTAAATCCTTTTCACATTATTTCCTTTCTTTAACCGACAGACAATATTTTCCATACTTACAATGTCTCCGATTATTATGCCAATAACAGTACTCCTAATTGCTAAAAGATGTTTTACAGAAAGGGGTTTAAATCCTTTTTCTAGCTTTATAGGTGGGGAGACCCAGGCACAAAGTAAGGAGTTTAACTGTTAGGCTGCCTGCCTATCTGGCTAGTGGCCTAAAAAGGACACAGGTCTTCTACCAGCTCCTAGTTGTAATCCTAAATCCAGGAGAAACCTGAAACCACTGTGCTTTCTTGAGCAACGAAAGCAAACGGATTCTGAAGAAATGGGCATTGGTAAACATGGTATCTGAGATGCTTCTCCTAGGTAAAACAATGCCACTCTGTTAAAACAAAGTTGAAACAGTCAACCAAACCTCTATCACACAAAGTTGTTGGACACTGATCTAGTGAGATGAGTGCTCATGGGCCCATAATACTAGTAATCTATACTCTAGTACCTGTAATACTAGTGGAATAAGCTTCCAACCACTTACACGACTCAGTTTGCAAACAAACCAAGATAAAACGATCAGCAGTTGTGTATAAACCTGTCTGTAATTTCTTTATAAGATGCTCTTCTACTCTAGCCTTTGCCTTTGTGATGCTGATGAAAGGCATGTATATGAGCACTCAGCAAGTCATCTGCTGTGATCTAAAGTGTCATCATGCTGAATGTCTCATTGGCTAATTCACCTGCTTAGAAGCAAAACTCAAACCAGGTTGTGAAAACCCATGTTCGGACTGCTTTATATAGGGACAGGTGCAATACAGACACAGCTTCTTTGGTTTTGTACTAAATTCTTTCTTTGTGTTTGGCTATAGATTAGATTATAAGGAGAGCTTTCTCTTTCTAGTTGAGTCTTTGCACAGCTCTCTCTTTAGAGATCTTCCCTTACAGTAGCCTCCTACTTAGTATGAACTGAGCTTTCAAGATCTATTTCTAATTTCTGAAATCACTGCCTAAAACTGCAGGGATCTTTTGTAGCTAGGAGTCCTAGGGATCTTTTCATAGCTAGTGAAAGCCTTTCAGAGATATTTGCATCATGAAGTCTTATGATTATACAAAATGAAACATATTTTCAGACATGTCATCCTTTCCCACATACCATGGTTCTTCCTTTGGAAAATGGCTGGCTAGGAAAGCTTGCAGCTCTGACAATGTCCTTCCTGTGGAGAGGCAAAAGCAAAGGATATAGCTTCTGGGAAAATACTGTGTTAGTAAGAGGTGTCTTTAATGCTCTTTGCTGGGATCAAGGATTATTGCATTTATGCCTAATATTTAAGTGCCTGGGAGGAACTGAGCACATAGTGAGACTACAGAACTACTGCAGCAGAAGTTGGAGAGATTGAAAAAAAAATCCTTTACTTAGGAAAAAATGTAAACTGCTTAAACCTGTGTAAAGATAACCTGGAACAGTTATCCAGTCAGAGGAAGGAGGCTTGAGTGGGTGTTGGTCCAGAGACAGCTAGTTGTTTAATGTAAATTAGACTTTTCCACTGAAGTTTTGTCATGCTTTTTGCTGCCTAAATTACAAAATGCATATGAAGAAGCCGCTGTGCTGAGTTTCAAATAGTTGTTTACAGGCATGGAAGAGCCAGTTATGTACTGCCACTCTATTGAGGCTTACAACAGCATCTAATGAACAAACAAATGCCAGCAAACTCCTTTTCAGAATTCACAGATTGTCTTATTACTCGGTTTGTGGTTGTCATACAAAGATCTATGCATCAAAACATGCTAGTGGAATAGGGCTGTGTACAGACTCATGTCAAAAAGGGAGATTATAATGGTCCCTCTGTCAGTAAGGTGCTATGATTGCACCTGAAATATGATCTGGGCAATGCACTGCACCAAATGGTGCTGCCAGCATGGTACTGACAGGAGGGGAAATTCAAAATTAAGGAGGGCTGCTGTGGAAATGGAACATAGACATTTTTCTTAAGAATTAAGATTTTTAAATATGACTAAACTCTTAAGGAGGAGAATCTGTGGCCACCTTATGCATGAATATATGTAAAGATGGACACATTAGAAATACAAAGGAATTATTTTAAATGGCTTAGCAATAGGAGAGTTATCTAAGAACAGTGGGAGAGTAGGCCATGAGAGCTATTAGCAGTGGAATAATTCCCCCGGGGAGGAGCAGAGACTGTCCCATGGAACATGAAAAGCCAGACCTGATAAAATGCTGGTAGAAATACAAAAGGGGTTATGCTCCTGCACTGAAAGATGGTTAGAACAGAGGAGCCTGTAGGTTATTATTTGCAGATCCTATGATTACTGAAAGGATTGATAACTCTCCTCTGCACCCACAAAATGGTACCCTGCTGCTCCTTTTGGACAATTGGACAGAACTGACCCTTTCTGCACAGGAGGAAGGCTCAGATATGTGTACACGGTCATTCCGCCCGCCTGGATTAATGCCCAACCATATTTTCATTGGTGGTGGGGTTTTTTTTTGTTGTTTTTAAGCCTGAAGGCAGGATTCTGCTTTCATCTACCCCCACTTAACTGGCTGGATTGTACATTTTAGAGGTTTACAGCTTGGCACTGCTTTTCAAACTCTTGAAGCTTTTGAGTATATTTTCAGAGAAATGCTGGCTTTCAGGCAGCTTCCTCAAATAATTCAACAAATTCTGAATCTAACCATGCCATTCTGAGAACTGAGTGGTTATAATTGGGCAGAACTTGCCAGAATGCTTTGAGACTCAGCAGGGAGAAAAAAGATGTTACAATAGATGGAGCGGCTCATTTGATTTGAAACACTGATAATTAACATTCTCCAATTTCGCAAAACTTACTAGCAAATATATGGGCAATGTTAAAATTTGCTGACCCAGAGGAGAAATTCTAAACAGACTTGTCTTTTCTGCATTTTATAATCCTTGATGCATGGCCATTCAGCATTTCCTTTATTCTTTAGAGAGTTGTAAGTCTATGAAAATGGAACTGAGGCTTCTTCATACTTGATTGATAAATGTATACACCACCCCAGCTGCATGATTTTTTTTTGATTAACAAAATTTTAGATACTATAAGGGATCAGTGACCACCCTTATATAGAGGCTGGGAGTAAAGGAACACTTACATCCTGGGAAATCTACCCTTTCTGGGGCAGAAAGGTTCTACCTAGAAGCTTGAAGTGGAACCTCACATGCATTCCCAGCAAGTAATCCACCTACAGAAAGAGTAAGTTCTCTTCAGAGATTCACTTTTAGAGTGATTCATGGATGAGAGAATTCCTTTAGTCTTGTTTCCACTGAAAATGAGGCATTCATGCATGCACGATATTTTCAGAGCATACAACAAGTGTTTAAAACGCACTTGCATGATGCAACAAATGGGAATTACCAAGACCTCACCTTATTGTTATACATATCTTAAAATGAATTAATACGGAGTGGTTCAAATCATCACACATTGCATGCACTTCCCCCCCCCAACAATTATTGTAAAATTATGCTAGTAGGCAGCGTATGCTCTTTCCAGTTCAGGAATAACTGAAGAAAGAAGCTGTTAGGGTGAGGGGAAATAGTTTCTCTGTCATTTGGGAGGATAGAAGTAATTCCCCATTATCCTAAAAAAAATCCATTGAAAAAAAAAAAAAAGAAGGAAGATGAAAACATCCTTTCATCCTAGTGTAATTGGGACTTCCCTGCTCTTTCTGAGGTGAATAGAATTTTAAGCCAATGCCAGAAACAAAGGCAAAAATGCAAGGGCTAGGTTACAATCTTTGGATGCACAAAAGCCACTTAGCCACTTTAACCTACTTTTCATAGCTGATATGAGAGATCTCCATGACTCAAATTTTCTTCCTTCTATTGCCTTTTGTGTAAATAAGCACTGGGGGAAAAAAGTTTTGGAGGCCTAGAGCCAAACATAATCAGAGAATAAAATTAACGAACACCACAGGATAAAAATCTCAGAATCCAAACCCAGAATGTGCCTGTTAACACTGTGTGCTGTTACTCTTTTGTTTTCAGGGGTGTGAAAGTGACTAGGGATGGAAGGAGGAACGTTTTGGTAAGCAGGGAAATACCTACAGCAAGAATTAAAAATGAGGAAGATGCTCAGTGTTGCAGACTGTCAAACAGGTTGTTCCTTTTCCTTTTTGGACTGAATTTGGTGAGATGGAGTCTCCTTCCTGTTCTGGGTGCAGAGGTGAAGTTCCAGGTTGTAGGGCATGGAGGAGTCTGTCAATCCTTTCCCTTTACTGCTCCAGGGCCTGGGACATTATTGCATGTGACATACCAACAATAAGCAATAGGAAGATACATGGTCGTATAGACTACTTCCAGGAATTGCTGAATCCCCCAGTGTCCTGAATTAAAGGCTTGTAAACATTTCAGAACAAAAGACACTGCTTTGACTAGCCAATTGCCTGAGATGTGACCCTTGGGAGTGTAGATGTTCTAGCTGTAATTTATTTAATTTGCTGTAATCTATGTGCTTTCTGAATAAAAACAAATGCATGAAGTACTATAAAAGCACTGTAAGCCCCAACAATTTCAAAAAAGACCCTCACATAATTAAGCTGCACAGACATGAGGGTCCTAAAGAGGGAGACTGATTCTTTAGGAGATCTATGACCATCAGGAAGTGTTCAGGAAGGAAAGCAGAGAGTCATTTGTGGGAAGTCTGGGAACACGTGCCTTGTGTGTGTAAGGGCAGTTGAGGGCAGCAGCAGAGGGGGGAGAAGAGTGCATCTCCATGCAGCACACTGGGAAGGAACCACATTGTTGCAGGGGTGAGTGAGTGGGCAGTGTCAGTCCCACTGACCCAGGTCCTGCCCATTCTGCCCGCAGAACTGGAGAGCCCTACAGGGTGGTGATGTGGCGCAGAGATTTTAGCAGCAATATATTTTTGAAGCTGGGTGGGTTGGGATGGATATAAAATGGAGATGATCTTCAGGGCATCATCTGCCAGCCTAAGCAGCAGGCATGGGTCTTATGGTCTGAAGTTGTGGCAGGGGAGGTTTGCATTAGATATTAGGAAGAATTACTTTACTGAGAGGGTGGTCAGGCACTGGAAGAGCCTGCCCAGGGAGGTGGGGTAGTCACCATCCCTGGAGGTATTTAAGAAACGTGTAGATGTGGCACTTCAGGGCATGCTCTAGTGCCCGAGATTGTTGGGCTAGGTGTTTTGTTTTGTGGTTGGTTTTTTTTGTGTGTGTGGTGGGTTTTTTGTTGTTTTTTTTTTTCTTTTGTTTATGTGTGTATGGTTGGACTTGATGATCTCAAAGGTCCCTTCCAACCATGAAGATTCTGTGGTTCTGTGATTCTGTGATTGATTATAAAAATAGAAAGCTAATTAGAAAGAGTCAAAGTACCACCATGGAAAAAGTGAAGGGAATCTAACACCTGGGAAGTACAAAGAGAATGAGAAAGTCCACAAGTAAAGTTTGAGGGAAAACAGACACTAAGGTGAAAAAACAGTGAAATTAGAAAAAATGGGGAAAGAAGAAATACTGAAAAAAGTATTTGAAAAAACAGCAAATGTTCAGAAAAGTGTCTGTTTCTTAATAAATAAAAAACCCCATTTGCATATACTCTTCGAAATATTTTTTGTTCTTTATTTCCTGTTCCCATAGCCACTGCAAAATGAGGGATTCAGAACCTGCAAATATGGACCAGGAGCTTTGTGAGTCTTCTAAAGCAAATAACCTTCTTTTTGACCTTAAAAGATTTTGTAGGCCCTGACTCTGAACAGAGTGGCACTCAGTGGCAGCCAAGTGGTATGCCACAACTGATATCGTCGATGCATTCTTCTCAATCCCTCTGGCAGCAGAGTGCAGATCACAGTTTGCTTTCACTTGGAGAGGTGTCCAGTACACCTGGAATCGACTGCCCCAGGGGTGGAAACACAGCCCCACCATTTGCCATGGCCTGATCCAGACTGCACTGGAACAGGGTGAAGCTCCAGAACATCTGCAGTACATTGATGACATCACTGTATGGGGCAACACAGCAGAAGAAGTTTTTGAGAAGGGGAATAAAAAAATTCACATCCTTCCAAAAGCTGGTTTTGCCATAAGACGAAGTAAGGTCAAAGGACCTGCACAGGAGATCCAGTTTTTAGGAATAAAATGGCAAGATGGACGCCATCAGATCCCAATGGACGTGATCAATAAAATAGCAGCTATGTCTCCACCAACTAGTAAAAAGGAAGCACAAGCTTTCCTAGGCATTGTGGGGTTTTGGAGGAAGCATATCCCAGATTACAGTCTGATTGTGAGCCCTCTGTATCAAGTGGCCCGGAAGAAAATGGGGTCCTGAGCAACAACAAGCTTTTGAAGAAATTAAACAGGAAATAGTCCATGAAGTAGCTCTGGGGCCAGTCCGGGCAGGACAAGATATTAAAAACATGCTCTACACTGCAGCCAGGAAGAACGGCCCTGCTTGGAGTCTCTGACAGAAAGCCCCAGGGGAGACACGCGGTCGACCCCTAGGGTTTTGGAGTCGGGGATACAGAGGATCCGAAGCCCGCTATACTCCGACAGAAAAGGAGATACTGGCAGCATATGAAGGGGTTCAAGCTGCTTTGGAAGTGGTTGGTACAGAAGCACAGCTCCTCTTGGCACCTAGGCTGCCGGTGCTGGGTTGGATGTTCAAAGAAAGGGTCCCTACCACACATCATGCAATGGATGCTACATGGAGTAAGTGGATTGCACTGATCACGCAGTGAACTCAAGTGGGAAACCCCAGTCTCCCAGGAATTCTGGAAGTGGTTATGGACTGGCCAGAAGGCAAGGATTTTGGAATGTCACCAGAGGAGGAAGTGACGCATGCAGAAGAGGCTCCACCATATAATAAACTGTCAGAAAATGAGAAGAGATATGCCCTGTTCACTGATGGGTCCTGCCGGATTGTGGGAAAGCACAGAAAGTGGAAGGCTGCTCTGTGGAGTCCTACAAGACAAGTTGCAGAAGCCACTGAAGGACAAGGTGAATCAAGCCAGTTTGCAGAGGTGAAAGCAATTCAGCTGGCTTTGGACATTGCCAACCGGGAAAAATGGCTGGTACTTTATCTCTACACTGATTCATGGATGGTGGCAAATGCCTTGTGGGGGTGGTTACAGCAGTGGAAGCAGCATAATTGGCATCACAGAGGCAAACCTGTCTGGGCTGCTGAATTGTGGCAAGATATTGCTGCCCGGGTAGAGAATCTGGTTGTGAAAGTACGTCATGTAGATGCCCATGTACCCAAGAGCCGGGCCACCGAAGATCATCAGAACAACCAGCAGGTGGATCGGGCTGCTAAGATTGAAGGGGCTCAGGTGGATCTGGACTGGCAACATAAGGGTGAATTATTCATAGCTCGATGGGCCCATGACACCTCAGGCCATCAAGACGCCATATATAGATTGGTATGTGACCGAGGGGTGGACTTGACCATGGACACTCTTGCACGGGTTATCCATGAATGTGAGACGTACTGCAATCAAGCAAGCCAAGCGATTAAAGCCTCTTTGGTATGGAGGATGATGGCTGAAACACAAATATGGGGACACCTGGCAGATCGATTATATCACACTCCCACAAACCTGTCAAGGCAAGCGCCATGTGCTCACAATGGCAGAAGCAACCACTGGATGGCTGGAAACATACCCTGTGCCCCACGCCACCACCCAGAACACCATCCTGGGCCTTGAAAAGCAAGTCCTGTGGCGACATGGCACCCCAGAGAGAACTGAGTCGGACAACGGGACTCATTTCCGAAATAGCCTCATTGACACCTGGGCCAAAGAGCACCGTATTGAATGGGTCTACCACATTCCCTATCATGCACCAGCCTCTGGGAAAACAGAATGGTGCAATCGTCTGTTAAAAACTGCACTGAGAGCAATGGGTGGTGGGACTTTAAAATATTGGGATACCCATTTAGCAAAGGCTACCTGGCTAGTTAACACCAGGGGATCTACCAACCGAGCTGGCCCTTCCCAATCAAAACCACATACTGTGGAGGGAGATAAAGTCCCCGTAGTGCACATGAAGAATATGTTAGGGAAGAGAGTCTGGGTTAGTCCTGCCTCAGGCAAAGGCAAACCCATCTGTGGGATTGCCTTTGCTCAAGGACCTGGATGCACTTGGTGGGTGATGCGGAAGGATGGGGAAGTTCAATGTGTACCTCATGGGGACCTGATTTTGGGTGAGAATAACCAGTGAATGAAACTGTATGATGTTATTTGCTAAATGACCCTGCCACTGTACATCTAATTTCTATAACTGCTATTGGTTGTACTATAGTAAGAATCACCCAAACTGATGACAAATAGACTCTGATGAAAAACCGAGTAAAGTGCAGCAGTGAAGGGGTCAGAACTGACCTCAGCAGCTGGTGCCCAGCAACTTCATTGAGATTGACATCTTCAACCCATGGACCATCGACATGAGCTGCACTGGATACATCAGCTGCAAGCCCCAGAAATACAACATGTGACAGTCCAGCCCCACGTACACCATCTTGCATGCCCTGAGAGACTGTTCTAACAGATGGAGTCATGGATTAAATGAACTCAACGGACATTTTAGAGTGATGGCCCACAGACTAAGGACATTATACCTGTGTGGCTATATATGTACATACATATCTATATATATGTCAGGAGAAACTGGTAGCATTTAATTGGAAACTGCAGGATCTGGGCATGGCATGGAATGGTAGGGAATAAGGGGTAGATGATGTCTTGGTTCTGGCAGGGATAGGGTTAATTCTCCCCAGGATCTAGCAGGGACACAGGTATTCCATCCCATGTGAGCCATGCCCAGGGGGTAGCAGAGCGGGCTGGGTCATCCTGGGTCAGGTTGGCAAGTGGCGGTATCGTAATTATGGTTGTATATTCCTCTGTCAGTGTTATTGTTGTTTCTTGCTCCCTTTGCTGTTCTGTTAAATTGCCTTTGTCTCAATCCACAAGTTTTGCCTTTTTCTTCCGATTCTCCCTTCACGGCCATGGTGGTGGGGGGTCTGGTCTGAGCGAGCGGCTGCCACATGGTTCTTTGTTGCCATCTGAGGCCAAACCATGACAGACAGTCAACCACTGTCTTTAATATGATTAAGAACCCTACTTGCTTTAGCACTATTTCTAATCTAAACTTCAGTGTGAAGATTGGGAGCCACAACTCCTTCCTTGATATTTTCCTTCTGTCTTATCTAATACCTTTCCCTCAGCATTATGGCTTTAATACCCAGTATTCTCTCTTCATGATGATACTTAGACACCATAGCCCATAGGCACATAGCCCTGCAAGTGTCTTGCTGCAAGGTAACTAACTGCTCCTCTCCTCTCGTGATAAATATTTCTGTCGCTCAGATCTATAACCTTTCACAAGTCCTTCTGAAAACATAAACATCCTTCTGAAAGCTCCTCTCGCCAAGGAGACCAGCTCCAGTGTAGGTAAGTCCACACTGGGGAAGGGAATGGCGGCAAAAAGGGTCAGCAAGGAGCTCTTTTTAAAGCTGGGCAAAGTGGCCAGCCTCTGCCAGAAGCCAGTAGCTTGTGCCAGTACCACAGGTGGCAGATCTAAACGAGGCACTAATGCGCCGGGGCCACTACCCACCCCCCGTATCACCTTTAGAAGGGGCCTTTCTGGTTGCTATGCACTGAGCAAGCAAGCAGTGAGTGGGCGTCACCCAGAGTGTCACCTAGGAGCACCACCACAAGGTGCAGGGAGAGGGGAAAGGGCATGTAGGAAGGAACTGAAGCTCTGCCAGCTTGACAAGTGAGTCCTGCTGGTGGTCATCTCCCCCTCAGAAGGAGCTTAGCTATTGTCTCCACCCAGAAGAAGGTCATGCTCTCATCCTCAACCAGAATGGATGTGGGAACCCAGACAGACCTCCCACAGAAACATACAGCTGTCCAGGTCACAGGCTGCAGGGAGTGCCAGAGCCTACCAGTAGGTAGGGTGGCAGCTATGACAACTGTGTGTGTTGTGAACAGGTGAATGAACTGCTCAGCCTGGTGTCAAAAGGTTGAGGTGCATTAGGGAGGCTGAACAAGAAATAGACTTGTGGAACCAGGCTCTGCCCTCCCTGAAACAGAAACAAGAGCATCTATTGGAAAGCAGCCAGGGTCTAGGAGTCCCTATGCCCTGCCCCGGTCAGTCAGAAGGCAGAAGCCTAAATGAAAAGAGCAAATGGAGACAAGCTCATGGTCAGAGCAGCAGATGAACTCCCCCCTTGCCCACCTCGCCCGCTCCGCCAGGTACCTCTGAAGAACAGATATGAGGTTCTGGTTGAAGAAGGCCAGTTGAGTGAGGATGTAGATGATGGGCAGTCTACATCAGAGATGCCTCCTCAGTCAAAAAAAGCGTATCCCCCGGATCACCTCCGCACCCACAAGGAGGAAAAGAAGGGTTATAGTTGTTGGTGACTGTGGCAACAAAGGGCACGGACTTCGCCAAGTGGTGAAGTGAAGACGTTTAATGTTTCATTTTTACAGCATATATAGTTACTCTCTTTTGATCACGCGCCGTGCTCTCTACACAGATAGGTTGTGGGGGCCTGTCCATACGCCGTTATGAGCAATACAATTGGCTACATATAAGTGTTCACGTGCCTATGCTAATTAGTCATTGTTATTTGTTTTGGTATTGTTATCTATTTGCTAGCTTGCTATCTATTTTGTTGCCTTCACATTACCATATAAGGACATTGTTTACTGTTCCCAAGGCTTGCTTCCCATCACTGCAAGAACACCTGCCAAGCTCTTGCTCAGCAGCATGTCTCCACAATTCCTTACTCCCCACAGGTGACTCCTTCCTGAGGGGAATGGAGGGCCCAATATGCCGTGTGGGCCCTCCTCAGATGGAAGTCTGCTGTCTTCCTAGAGCCCGGGTTAAGGACGTCACCAGGAAACTTCCTGGCTTAGTACAGTCCTCAAACTATTACCCATTATTGATTTTCCATGTAGGTGCGGAGGAAACTGCGACTCGCAGTTCAAAAACAATGGAAAGAGACTTCAGGGAGTTAGGAGGGACAGTAAGG
Organism: Calidris temminckii; assembly: GCA_033628365.1. Taxonomy (NCBI): domain Eukaryota; kingdom Metazoa; phylum Chordata; class Aves; order Charadriiformes; family Scolopacidae; genus Calidris; species Calidris temminckii. The sequence continues at coordinate 343,122 of JAHSPS010066622.1, forward strand.
GAATCTGGGACACAGGTTATTTTTTCCTCACTCCTTCCAGTTGCAGGAAATGACGCTGGGAGGAACAGACGGATCCAGTCTATTAAAATATGGCTCCGTGGCTGGTGTCACCATCATAACTTTGGGGTTTTTTGACAATGGAATGGTTTATACAGCACCAGGCTTGTTGGCATCAAATGGGAGACACCTCTCTCAAAGGGGGAAGAGATTGCAGGGCTGATTGACAGGGCTTTAAACTAGATGTGAAGGGGGAGGAGGGGTAATAGTATCAGGCTTGTGTGTGACAAGCTGTGGGATAACACATCAGGGTTAGAGGGATGGGGTGCTAGTGAGGGCCTTCAATCTGTTGCAATCTGAGGCAGGCCGGGGAAACTGCACTGCAGTCAAAGTCTTATGGAGACAAGCCAGCAGCCCCTGAGGTAGTTAAATTCAACAGGGGAACACCTGTGAGACACCTCAAGGGGTGTTCCCCCAAGAAGGTGTCACAGCCAACAGCCCAGCTGAAGTGCCTCTACACGAATGCACATAGCATGGACAACAAACAGGAGGAGTTGGAAGCTACTGTGCTGCTGGAAAGCTATATTATAGTGGCTATTACTGAAACCTGGTGGGATGAATCCCATGACTGGAGTGTGGCTACTGAGGGCTACAAGCTGTTCAGAAGGGACAGGCAAGGAAGGAGGGGTGGAGGTGTTGCCCTCTATGTTAAGGACAGGATAGAGAGTGAGGAGATGTCCCCAAAACCCTCCCTGGGGTCAGATGAAGAGAGAGTTGAGAGCTTGTGGGTAAGGATTAAGGGGCAGGCCGATATGAAGGACACAGTTGTGGTCCACCTGATCAGGATGGGGAAGTTGATGAGGCCTTTTACAGTCAGCTCAAAGTAGCCTTGCAATCACAGGCCTTGGTTCTCATGGGGGACTTCAGCCACCCTGATATCTGCTGGGAAGGCTACACAGCCAGGCATGTACAGTCCAGGAGGTTCCTCCAGTGTATTGATGATAACTTCTTGACTCAAGTGATGAAGGAGCCAACAAGGAGAGGTGTACTACTGGACCTAGTACTGACAAACAAAGAGGGACTGGTGGAAGACATGAAGGTTGGGGAAAACCTTGGTTGCAGTGACCTTGGTTGCAGTGACCATGGAAAGATAGAGTTCAGGATCATGGGCAGTATGCACAAAACAACAAGTAAGACTGAAACCTTAGATTTCAGGAGGGTTAACTTCGACCTTTTCAAGAAACTGCTTGGAGAAATCCCATGGGTTAGGGCTCTGGAAGATAAGGGGGGCTCAATAGAGCTGGTTGGTATTCAAATATCTCTATCTCCAAGCTCAGGATCGATGCATCCCTAAGAGCAAAAATAAGGCAAGGGAAGCAGGAGACCTGCATGGCTGAGCAGGGAGCTTCTGAAAAAGCTCAAGTGGAAGAGGGAAGTTTACACTGAGTGGAAGAAGGGACTGATCACTTCGGAAGATTACAAGAATGCTGTTAGAGTATGCAGGGATGAAACGAGGAAAGCCAAGGCCTCCTTGGAATTAAAATTGGCAAGGGATGTCAAAGTCAACAGGAAGGGTTTCTTCAAGTATATTGGAGGCAAAAGGAAAACTAGAGAAAATGTGGGCTCACTGTTGAATGAGATGGGTGCTATGTTGACAGAGGATGCAGAGAAGGCAGAATTGCTGAATGCCTTCTTTGCTTCAGTCTTTACTGCTCAGGCCAGACCTCAGGAGTCCCAGACTTTGGAGGTAACAGAGAAAGCCTGGAAGAAGAAGACTTTCCCTTGGCTGAGGAAGATCAAGTTAGAGAACAGTTAAGTAAACTAGATACCCGCAAGTCCGTGGGTCCTGATGGGATGCACACGTGAGTGCTGAGGGAGCTGGCAGAAGTCATTGCTGAGCTGCTCTCCATAATCTTCGAAAGGTCCTGGAGAGCAAGAGAGGTGCCTGAGGACTGGAGGAAAGTCAGTGTCACTCCAGTCTTCAAAAAGGGCAAGAAGGAGGACCACAGGCTGGTCAGCCTCCCCTCCATCCCTGGACAGATGACGGAACAGCTCATCCTGGGCATCATCTCAAAGCATATGGAGGAAAAGAAAGCTATCAGAAGTAGTCAACACGGATTCATCAAGGGGAAATAATGTCTGACTAACATGATAGCCTTCTATGATGGCATGACTGGATGGTTCCATGAGGGGAGGGCGGTGGATGTTGTCTACCTTGACTTCAGCAAGGCTTTGGACGCAGTCTCCCACAGCATCCTCATAGGTAACCTTAGGAAGTGTCGACTAGAGGAATGGACAGTGAGGTGGATTGAAAACTGACTGAAAGACAGAGCTCAGAGGGTCGTGATTCGGGGCACAGAATCCAGCTGGAAGTCTGTAACAAGTGGTGTTCCCCAGGGGTCAGTACTGGGTCCAGTCCTCTTCAATATATTCATCAATGACCTGGACAAAGGGATGGAATGTACCCTCAGCAAGTTTGCTGATGACACAAAACTGGGAGGGGTGGCTGACACCCCAGAAGGCTGTGCCGCCATCCAGCGAGACCTGGACAGGCTGGAGAGTTTGGCAGAGAGAAACCTGATGAACTTCAACAAGGGCAAGTGTAGGGTGCTGCACCTGGGGAGAAATAACCCCAAGCACCAGTACAGGTTGGGGACTGACCTGCTGGAGAGCAGCTCTGAGGAGAAAGACCTGGGAGTCCTGGTGGACAGCAGGATGACCATGAGCCAGCAATGTGCCCTTGTAGCCAGGAAGACCAATGGCATCCTGGGGTGCATCAAGAAGAGTGTGGCCAGCAGGTCGAGGAGGGTCATCCTCCCCCTCTACTCTGCCCTGGTGAGACCCCATCTGGAGTACTGTGTCCAGTTCTGGGCTCCCCAGTTCAAGAAGGACAGGCAACTGCTGGAGAGGGTACAGCAAAGGGCTACAAAGATGATTAGGGGCCTGAGGCATCTCTCTTAAGAGGAGAGGCTGAGGGACTTGGGTCTTTTTAGTCTGGAGAAGAGAAGACTGAGGGGGGATCTGATCAATGCCTATAAAGACTTATAAGGGTGGGTGTCAAGAGGATGGGACCAGTCTTTTTTCAGTGGTGCCCAGCGACAGGACAAAAGGTAACAGGCACAAACTTGAACATAGGAAGTTCAATCTAAACATGAGGAGGAACTTCTTTACTGTGAGAGTGGTAGAGCACTGGAACAGGCTGCCCAGAGAGGTGGTGGAGTCTCCTTCTCTGGAGACATTCAGAATCCGCCTGGACAAGTTCCTGTGCAACCTGGTCTAGGTGGACCTGCTTTGACGGGGGGGTTGGACTAGATGATCTCCAGAGGTCCCTTCCAACCCCATATCATTCTGTGATAACCACCAGATTTGATTCCGTTGTCTACCAAATCATATACCAGCTCTTTCTTTTGTTTAGACTTTGTGGGAGGCGTCTTTAGTGCTGTGAGCTCTTCCTCTGCTTTCTACTCCTCAAAAAAATGCCTTTCTCTGTGTTTTCCAGGGAAACTTTTCTTCATGATCCAGCACCTGGACATGGTTTATCTCCCAGAAAGCCCTGCCAGAAGATGGGGAGCACACCCCAGTCTCTAGGTTCCTCAGATATCATGGGGTGCAATTGCTCTGGGACTACCAGCATGCAATTTTTGTTTTGGGTATGTTGCATGAGGGAAGTTGATGTATCCCCTTTACTTAGACGTTCCTCTGAGACCAGATAAACTTGGGGCCAAAAATAATACAGGTTTTATTCTGGCAAAAGAAAAGGTCAAGCACTTTACCAACTGTACCAAGGTTTCAAAAAACATATTGTTTGATAATGTAGACAGTAAAATCTAATTCTGAGTCACAGTTAATGGCAAGGCTCCTTCTCAGTTATTCTTCAATTTTTCACTTTAAAGTATATCCAGGATGTGAGATCCAAGGGACCACTTGTAGGTCAGTATGCTTTCCTTCAGTATTAGACCCTGGTTTCCTATAGGTGACCAGTGATCTTGTCTGTTTTCTTGGTCTCTGGGCAGCCCTCTCTGAATTCATGTTTCTCCATTCATTGACATGGATTATGAGCAATCTTTTATCCATTCATTTTAGTCCAATTCAGTATTTACATTAAATTTTTGTCTCAGGAGATGTATAGATTTTGTTCAAAATAGTAGTATTTCTTATTCCAATTAGCAAATTTATTGAAAATGTTTGGTGCTATTTTTTAACCACAATGTCATACCCCATTAAGCCATAGAAGCTTTATGTTCATAGAATATTTGGCAAAATTTTTAATGTTTAATCTTACCATTTTTAGATTTTTTTGGTCTTCTGTAAGAATGAAATTATGTTCATTTTTCAGGGTAAATTTTCCTACAACTTTCCTATATTACAGCTGTGTAATATTTTTCTCTTTCAAGATTTTTTAAAACATTGACTTGTAAATTGAAATAACTTTGAACTGATGTCATTTTACTTGAGCTAGAAGTCATGCTAATTGGCCTAGTTTGTTTATACTGCACATCCTTTCTAATACTGACAGTATGTTAGCACTCTGACTCCAGACTTCTGAACCAGCACTCCTGGGACACTCAGGCACAAATTATCCAGGTTTATGGATTTTAAGATACCTATTTCTATAAAAATGGGATGAAATAAGTATTTAAGATACTTATTTCATATCACCGATCCTCCTCATTATCCATATTACTCCAGACAGAAATGTTTATAATATTTCTCATGGATCTCTAAGATCTACTATATACTGATGATAGCTTTTTATTCTTTTGTCTATTTCTTGTGTATTCTTTTTACTATTTTCACCTTACTGTTATACTGAGATGTTTTTAGACAAACATGCCCTTTTCCTCGTGAAAAATGATTCTTCTGTCTTTATAGTAAGTTAGCCTTTCAAACATTGTGCTGTTTACTCATGCTTTCTTGTTAAAATATCCTCTTATTCCTGTTTTTTGAAATTTTCCTAGTTTGGAAAATAAACCTTTTGTGGCAGAGTATCTGTAACAGATATTAACTAAATTTTATTCCTCTCAAGGCAATCTTTTCTTTATCGTACTGAATGTAGTTCAGTCAATTATGTCTTTGGTTCCCTGATAGGGGCTGTTCGCGATAGACAGGGTAGAAGAGGCCACCCTGTCTCGGAAGTAGTGAAAAATTATTTACTGTTTGAACTCAAGATCTCATCCAAGGCCATAAAAAGGCCCTGGCCTATGTTTTTCATAGTCTCTTTGCATAGGATCCCATCTGTAAAAGGGGGATAATGCCATTTCTCTTCATTACAAGCCTTTAGTGAATATGAACTAAAGAATGGGCAAGCTGTTTAGTTTGGTCAACAACATATCTGCACTTGGACACTTATCTGGAGACACTCTGCTGTTCCTGACCATGTACTTAAAAAGATGAAGTCTATCATTCAAAGTCTGTCTGCTCCAGTAAGCCTGACCAGATTTATCAAAGTAAAAATGGCCTGAAGTTGATGACTGTCCTACAAAGCATGGATGTGTCTACTGGATGATGAAAGTCACTATATTAGGCAAACATATACAGAAAAGTGACAATCTCAGGACAGAATTAGAAAAATATTTTAGTATGTGAAGAACATTTTCTATTGTTTGTGTTATCCTGAACAAATAATTGCATAATTGTATGGATCTTTGTCTTATATAGCTTGATACATATGTGCAGGTGTGTTCCTTGTTTGGATATATTATTAGTTTACTTTGTGCTTGAGTTTACACTTTAATAAACTGAGTATATAAAGAGATATTTGGAGATTCAAAGAATGAGCAGCGATAGCCTGACTTTCCTGTGCATTTAAATTGGAAATAATTTCACTGAAACATACAGTTTAACTAGTGTAAAAATTATGTTTGGTAGGAAAATGAAACTCTCCGGTGTTTGCATTACGATTTGCAAAACGAGCATTTCTACTTTCTCTTTATGCATGTAGTTTCCTCCCACATGGTAGTTTGTTTCTTCTTTTGGAGGACTAGAATGGAAAATGCAGGAAATTATCTGATTACAAGATTAACTGGAGTACATGAGGTGCAGTGCCATTAGAAAGGTTTGAATATAAAATCTTAAGGACTTGCCAGTGAAATGGATGAACATTTAGGAAGCATTATTAGTCAGCCCTTGGAAAGTCTTGCAGAGACATCACAGGCCTCTTAGCAGAGGTAACTCCCATCATATTTCAATGTGGAACAACCTGGTGTTTTCTCTCACCCGCTCTATCTTGCTCTATTATTTTTTCTATACTTCCAAGACAACTGTAATTGCTGTTAATCTATTGTACAAAATGTGCTATTTGGAGACGAGATTGTTTCCATTTTGGCTACTGTGCATTGCTAACTCTTCATTTATTTGCAGTTAATCCAAAAATCCTCTCACCCAACCCATATTTTTATGAAGTAATGGCTGCTCAGATGTCCTCAGTGGGCAAAATAAGTCCATGATGCATAAATTCAGAGCAATGACTTTTGTCTGTGTTTACAGGAATGTCTGAAAGGACAATGGTAAGAAAGTACTGAAGTGCTACTGTTGAAGTGGAGGGTGTGAGAGGGAGGGAGGTTTTTATCACTTTTGCTGGATTCAAAGCTCTGTCCTTCTTTACTATCCTGCTGCTGGGCTGTAGCGTGGGTCTCTTCCTACGAATGGGTAAGACCTTGTTCATCTGCACTCTTGAGTGATGGCTGTCTTGAAGAAACAGGCTCCTTCAGTGCTTCTGTGTATGAAGGAAGTTTGCTTTTGAAAAGTGTTGAACACTGCTTGAGTCTTCAGTGGGTATTAAAAAACCCCAGGGAGCTTGCAACTGGAAGACACAAGGTCTCTATGTAATTTGAGACAAATATCTTGTCATTTGAACCTTTTTATACTTTTTAGTTTACCACTGAATGCTACAAGAAATTTCCTTCAGTGACTTGGAGCACATCCAAGATACAGCCAGGCCTTAGCAGATGTTTGCCACATGCTGTCATGATGTGTAGGATTTCTTGGGTAACAGTGAGCAAATATCTGTCTTGTATTATTCATACGGACTTTTTTCAATTCATATCAATGTTCCTGTCAGTATGTGATGGTTGATTTGGTTCTCCAAAGTTCAGTATAAGAGCTGGTGGCAGTGTATCCAGTAAATGTGTCTTTCTATGCAGGGATGCAGTTTCTTCCCAATGGTGCTGACAGGGCTTCCCAGGTCATCTGAACATAAAGAAAGGGAAACTTTCCCAATCGGCATGTGTGAGGGTTGTTTCCTAACAATTTTTTATTCTGACTATATAAAGCAAATAAATCTTCAAAGCATATCTTACGCAAAAACAAAGTTTACCATTGTAAAATCCAATATGAAATTAAAATATCAGGAAACAATGTTTATTTTCTAATATTTTGCCAGCTGCAGACCAGAACAGAGTCCAGTAAGTACAACAGATCTGGCCTGTTTGGTTGTTTCCTCTCCTGTGGCCAGATTTCTCTTGCTAGTCCTTTCTCAGTCCTCTCTTAGGCTATTTATTCTCCCCTACATACTGACTGGCAAACAGAAATCCAGGCAAGGAAAATATGTAGGAGACATTTCCTAATGTTTCACTTGCTGTTAGGAAAGGAAAAGCCAGTTGAGATTACAAAGAGTGTAAACCTGTTATTTATGTAGTAAAGAGCAGCATAGAATCATAGAATCATAGAATGGTTAGAGTTGGAAGGGACCTTAAAGATCATCGAGTTCCAACCCCCCTGCCATGGGCAGGGACACCTCTCACTAGAGCAGGTCGCTCAAAGCCCCATCTAGCCTGGCCTTGAACACTTCCAGGGATGGGGCATCCACAACTTCCCTGGGCAACCTGTTCCAGTGGCTCACCACCCTCATAGTAAAAAATTTCTTCCTGATATCTAATCTAAATCTCTTCTCTTCCAATTTAAAACCATTACCCCTTGTCCTGTCACTACACTTCCTGACAAAGAGTCCTTCTCCAGCTCTTCTGTAGGCCCCCTTCTGGTACTGGAAGGCTGTTATAAGGTCTCCCCGGAGCCTTCTCTTCTCCAGGCTGAACAGTCCCAGCTCTCTCAGCCTGTCTTCATAGGAGAGGTGCTCCATCCCTCTGATCATCCTCGTGGCCCTCCACTGGACCCTTTCCAACAGGTCCATGTCCTTTCTGTGTTGAGGACTCCAAAGTTGGACACAGTACTCCAGGTGGGGTCTCACAAGCGCAGAGTAGAGTGGCAGAATCACCTCCCGAGACCTGCTGGCCACACTTCTCCTGATGCAGCCCAGGACACGGTTGGCTCTCTGGGCTGCCAGCGTGCATTGCCGGCTCATGTTGAGCTCTCATCCATAAGCACTCCCAAGTCCTTCTCCTCAGGGCCGCTCTCCAGCCACTGTCCACCCAACCTGTATTTGTGCCTGGGGTTGCCATGTCCCATGTGCAGGACCCTGCACTTGGCTTGGTTGAACCTCATGCAATTTGCACGAGCCCACCTCTCAAGCCTGTCCAGGTCCCTCTGGATGGCATCCCTTCCCTCCAGCGTGTCAACTGCGCCACCAAGCTTGGTGTCATTGGCAAACTTGCTGATGGTGCACTCTATCCCCCTGTCCATGTCACCGACAAAGATGTTAAATAGTATTGGTCCCAGTACCGACCCCTGCGGAACACCACTCGTTACTGGCTTCCACCTGGACATTGAGCCATTGGCTGCAACCCTTTGAGTGTGGCCATCCAGCCGGTTCCTTATCCACCGAGTGGTCCATCCATCGAATCCATGAGTTTCCAATTTTGAGACCAGGATGTCATGTGGGACAGTGTCGAACACTTTGCATAAGTCCAGGTAGATGACGTCAGTTGCTCTGCCCTTGTCTACCAAGTCTGTGGCAGTATTGTAAAAGGCCACCAAATTTGTCAGGCACGATTTGCCCTTGGTGAAGCCATGTTGGCAGTTTCCAATCACCTCCTTATTTTCCATGTGCCTTAGCAGAGATTCCAGGAGGATCTGCTCCATGATCTCGCCAGGCACAGAGGTGAGACTGACCGGCCTGTAGTTCCCCGGGTCTTGTTTCCTTTTTTGAATATTGGAGTTATGTTCCCTTTTTTCCAATCAGTGGGAACTTCACCAGACTGCCACGATTTCTCAAATATGATGGAGAGGGGCTTAGTAACTTCATCTGCCAGCTCTCAGGACCCGTGGATGGATTTCATCAGGTCCCATGGACTTATGCACCTTCAGGTTCCTTAAGAGTTCTCAAACCTCATCTTCTTGTACTGTGGGCGGTTCGTCATTCTCAGAGCCCCTGTTCTTGCCTTCTGTGACTTGGGCAGTGTGGTTAGGGCCCTTGCCAGTGAAGACTGAGGCAAAAAAGTCATTCAGTAGCTCAGCCTTATCCATATCCTGGGTGACCAGGTCTCCCGTTTCCTTCCGGAGGGGACCCACAGCTTCCCTCATCTTACCTTTATCCCTGATATATCTATAGAAGTTCTTCTTGTTATCTTTCACATCCCTGGCTACATTTAGTTCTGCCTGGGTTTTCGCTTGCCTGATCTGATTTCTGGTGACTCGGAAAATTTCTCTGTATTCTGCCCAGTCTACCTTTCCCTGCTTCCACGCTCTATAGGCCTCCTTTTTGGTCCTGAGTTTGTCCAGCAATTCCTTGCTCATCCATGCAGGCCTGCTGTCTATTTTGCCTGATTTCTTCTTTTTTTTTTGGGATGCACCTCTCCTGAGCTTGGAGGAGGCAATCTTTGAATACCACCCAGCTTTCTTGGGCCCCTCTCCCTTCCAGTTCTTTTTCCCACGCTACTTTGCCAATCAGATCTCTCAGGAGATCAAAGTCTGCTCTTTTAAAGTCCAGGGTAGCCAGCTTGCTGCACACCCTCCTTGCTGCCTTATGAATCTTGAATTCTATCATCTCATGATCACTGCAGCCGAGGCTACCCTTGAATTTGACATTCCCGACCAGCCCCTCCTTGTTGGTAAGGACAAGGTCCAGCGCGTCTCCTTTCCTTGTTGGTTCCTCGATTATTTGAAGAAGAAAGTTGTCATCAACGCATTCCAAGAACTTACTGGATTTCCTGTGCTCTGCTGTGTTGTCCTTCCAACAGATATTGGGGTAGTTGAAGTCCCCCATGAGGACCAGAGTGTGTGAGCGTGATGCTGCCCCTATCTGTTTATAGAGGGCCGCATCCTCACTGTCACTTTGATCTGGTGGCCTGTAGCAGACTCCTACTGTAACATCACCTGCCCCTGTGCTCCCTTTAATCCTGACCCATAAGCTCTCTGTCATGTTTTCATCCATCCCCAGTTGGAGCTCCATACATTCCAGCTGGTCCTTGGCATAGAGGGCAACACCCCCTCCCCTTCTGCCCAGTCTGTCCTTCCTGAAGAGTCTGTAGCCCTCCATTCCAACACTCCAGTCGTAAGAGCCATGCCACCACGTCGCCATCCCACCACGTCTCAGTGATGCCAATAAGGTCGTAGCCCTGGAGGCATACACACATCTCCAACTCTTCTTGCTTGTTCCCCATGCTGCGTGCATTTGTGTAAAGGCACTTCCGCTGGGTGCCTAAAGGGGCCAACTTATTAGCTGAGATGGCAGGTTGAAGGCTCTCCTTAAGCTTTTTTCTGCTTGGTGTTTAACCCCCTCCCCCTTCGAGCCTAGTTTAAAGCCCTTTTGACAAGCCCTGCCAATTCACATGCCAGTATCTTTCTCCTCCTCTGAGACAGGTGTACTCCGTCCATTGTTGCATGATGCAGAAAAGGTAATTAAACCTCAGGAAAAGTTTCCATATGAGAAAAAAATATGAGGCCGCTGTCAAGGCATAACTCCATTTTCAAAGATTTTCTTCTCTAGCTCTTTCAATGGCTTATTTAAATTCTCTTCAGGGAAGTGCTCTGGAGTCTGCTCTTCAAGATGTGTTGAGAAAACAAAGGAGATTGGCTGTTGGGCTTTTGTTTGCTTAGTTGGAGGGTTTTGTCCTAGGAAGTAATTCAAGATTTCAAGATAAACTTGTTGATGTGAATTAAGATGAAAGGGTGAAATCTAAAAGGCATACAAAGCCAGTCAGAAAAATTTACTGTTACCAATCAAAACATTTCTTTAATTTTAGAGGATTTTGTTGCACTTTGGTTTTCCACTCAACCAGGGTGAGGAAGTCAACAAAATATTCTTTAAACAACTGGAGGAAGTCTCTATATCACAAACCTTGTTTACTGGGGGGGAACTTTAACTTCCCTGACATCTGCTGGAAGGGCAATATGACAGGATGCAACCAGTTGAGAAGACTTCTGGAGGGTGTAACTTCTTGATAATGGATTGGCCAACCAAGGAAGAGGCTCAGCTGGATCTCCTATTCAATAACAAAGAAAATGTGATTTGGAACATGATAAACAGTGTCAGCCTTGGTTGTAGGAACCATGAACTAGTGGAGGTCAAGATCCTGAAGGGAGTGAGGAAATCAAGTAGCAGATTTCAGCTCATTAAGAATGCTGGTAGGTGGGATACCATGAGAGGCAGCTCTGAAGGGCTAAAGGAGAGAAAGAAAGCTTGTGGGTCTTTAAGAACAGTATCATCCAAGCTTTTTTCTTATACTCAGGAGAAAACATATTGCTAGTCATACCTGGGAAGGCAGAGCCCCTACCCTTTGCAACAGTCCAGGCTGGGTACTGGCTGCCTGGGCAGCATCTCTATGGATACATCCCCAGTGCTTCGGGAGACAAGAAACTGCACAGGAGCAAGCTGCCCATGGGGCTGGCAGCAGCGAAGACCAGCATCATCCAGTGCTGTATGAGCAAGGGCACAGTCAGGAGATGGAGGGAAGTGATTATTCCCCTCAACTTGGCACTTCTTGGACAATACTGCGTCCTCTGGTTTGGTCTCCCCAATCCAAGGTAGTGTGATGGATGTGCTCAAATCCATAACTAAATTAAACTAGGGGTAGTTTGGTACAGGTTCCAAAGGAAGTAAAGTCCTGAGCTGTAGCTGGGCCAAGAACTCCTCTAGTTCAACTTGTTCTCCAAAAACCCACAAAGGACACAATAAACATCAATCCAGATGAGTTTGGAACACCAATCGTGCCATTAACGCATAAATATCACATGGCTTTTCCAAAACTCATTTATCAAAAAACAAAGTTGTGGGTACAAGGAGTCTCATGCCTACCTTTTCCATCACATGTAATTTGACTATGAGCCAATCAATTTATCCCATAAATATGACAGACTAAGTGAGCCTTCTTTGAGCTCTCCCTGCTAGGCAGCATGGCTGCATGGCGGTGATCTCCCCTTGAGCTGGGATGCCTCTCAAGGTTGTTCCTCAAGGCAGAGAGACCTTTTACCAATGGCAGAGCTTTGGTAAGTGACCAATATCACACATAACCCTGTAGTATGATAACTTTGATATTGCCTTGGCAACATTGATTGCATGCTGAATTGATGCTAACGATCAAGTCCGGGACTAAGTCTGGATCTAGATGCACCTAGACTCCTCTCTGAGAAGGAGTTTAGAAAGCAAGGGGGTCCATTCTGAACCTTGTAACTCAGTGGGAGGGTCTCTCTTACCCTTTGTGTCCTCGGTCTCTCTGTGAATCATTCTAACTTAAGTGTAATTTAATTTCCCTTTGTATGTTTTCCCATGCAGTAATTAATAGAGTGAACCTTGCCATTGAACTTTGTTAAGCTGCATTTTTGCAACATCATATTAACATTGCTTTGCTAACACTTTTGACAGTGGTTCTTTAAGCAATCTAAATCACCCATTTGCAACAAATTGGCATAGTTGGCAGGATGGCAAGTAGTATCACCAACTATTTATGGAGGCATGGAGTGAATCTGAGTCCCAAGTTCTCAGAAGAATGGGCTCATGAGAATTTGCATGATTGGGAAGCTGTGGAAGAACAGCTAAAGATAGCCAGAGGGCATATAAAGGATGGAAAAGAGAAAGGAATTATTTGCAAAACACTAGGTACCTGTTTAGAAGCTGCTTATGAAGATAGGAAGAATAACAATAAAAGGGAGCAGGACTTTCTAAAAGAAGAAATAGAAGGCAGAAAGGGAGCTGAATTAATACTGTCTTTGAAAACAGAGCAGCTGCAGAGACAGTTACAGAAAGAAACGGAGAAAAAACAGAAGTTGGAAGAAAAGGTTGAAATGATCCTTATGCGGGCTCCCCATTCCCCTGACCTTGTAAAGATTAGGAAATTAATTGTATCCCCTGAAGAATGGGATGGGAACATATAGGGTGATCCTGATGATAGTGAACCAGGAGAGAATGATTTTTTTCTTTCCCTCAAATCCCCCTGAATATTAAGCCAGACCCATCATTAAAACAGAACAGTCTGAAGGACCTCTGGGTGGTGCTCTGAGATATACTGTGCCAATCGCTCCCTGGGATCTGTTGCAATTGGCAAATTTACAAGAAAAGTATGGCAGAAAGCCAAGTGAAATTGAAACAGAGTATAGCAAGTCTGCCTAAGTGGCGGTGATCAGATAATTCTGGCTGGAGATGAAGCAAATGGTTTTTGGGGTCTGGGAGTTTTCTTAAGTTTAGGACCCAACCAGGCAAATGGATCCCATTCTATCACTAGCAGGGTAGCTTATCGGGCTGGAGGAATAGATGCTACGGAGCGAAGTGAACCCTTCATAGTCCCCATAAGATCTTTTAACAAGCTCTCTACAGACATCACAAAAGCTGCATGCATATAAGCCATGCATAAATGAGAATCCAATGATATCCCAACATCTACTACGATTGATTATGCAATGCTAAAACCATTATTTAGAGGAGCCTCTACAGTTCTTAAACTGTACTTAATTGCAAAACAGGATGAAATTAAGAGACACAAAACACAATGAAGGATTAGGTGATAACAATCCCCTCAACCAACTCCCTACCTGGGCAGAATTAATGCATGACATTATAAACCATGCCTGTGAAGTGGGGTGGGATGATCCGTTAGCCGAATAATGAAATCCAAAACCCCAGGCAGGAGATCATCGAGTGTGACCAGTAAAACAAACACCCCCACACCAGACAGGAACTAGACCAGGGGAAAATACACCTAAAGACCCATAAGCAGAGTCTTGGGAGTGGGTAAATGAACCGTGGAAGAAAGCATTGGCACTAGGCATTTCTAGAGCTGCGAATCAGAGACAACCTACTGGCATTATCCTGAGTCTAATTCAAGTGTTCCAGAAACGTGATGATGGCAAAAGGAGAGAGCGTACTCCTAACACTCAGGCGCCATCGCCCACTCCAAGAAAGAGTGATAACCCTTTCATCCCCCTTAAGGATGGATTGCAAAACATGAGGCCAAAAAATGAATAACACCAGTACAGCAATTGGGCCTGCCTGTCCGGGGAGTAGAAGCCTATCAATGGCAAAATGAAAGAGGCCCTTACATTTTAATTCCAGTTGGTCCTTCAATGACAGTTGGTAAAAATTCCTAATAGATACAGAAGCACAAATTTCAATACTAACGCAACAGGATGCTGAGAAGCTGGGTATACAACCCAGATGGCAGAGTGTTAAAGTCACTGGAGTAAACAGGACCAGAGGAAATGGTCTAAAGTTGAGGCAGGGGAGGTTTAGATCAGATATTAGGAAGAATTACTTTACTGAGAGAGTGGTCAGGCACTGGAACAGCCTGCCCAGGGAGGTGGTGGAGTCACCATCCCTGGAGGTATTTAAGAAACGTGTAGACATGGCACTTCAGGGCATGCTCTAGTGCCCAAGATTATTGGTTTGTGGGTGGGTGTGATGTGGTGGGGTGTTGTGTTTTTTGTTTTGTTGTTGGGGTTTTTGTTTGTTTGTATTTGTTTTTGTTTTTGTTTTGAGGTAGGACTCAATGATCTCAGAGGTCCCTTCCAACCATGGTGATTCTGTGATTCTCTGAAACTGAGCAAGTGTTATTTGCTGAACTGCAAAAGTTAATTTATGGCTCCTGGGAGAGAAGCGCATGTCATCTACTCGCTTTGCAGTTAAAGAACACAATGAAAATATTTTGGGTTTCGACTTTTTGAACAACTGAACCTGGTGACTACTGGATGGCAGTGTGTCGTCCTTTGGTTCAAATGACACCCCTAACCTTGATAGAAATCAGGGGCTGCATGTACTCCATGCAGCCCCTGCACTCCCTGATTCAAAGATCACTAACACACTGCAATAGCCGATTTCTGCTGCGGCAAGAAATTGAATTTCTGAGGTAATAGCAGATTTGGAAAAATGACAAATTATCTCCAGAACCCACTCCCCATATAACTCACCTGTCTGGCCAGTCTGAAAACCAGATGGGAGGTGGCATTTAACCATTGATTATCTGCGCTTGAATGCTAATACAGCCCCGCTAACAGCTGCTGTACCAAACACTGCAAACTTAACAGCTACTTTGCAAGTAGCTGCACACCCATGGATGGCAGCACTAGATGTGAAAGATATGTTCTTTATGGTCCCCTTACAAGAAAAGGATAAAGAAAAATTTGCTTTTACTTTGAAAGGTGTACAATACACTTTTAACAGACTGCCATAGCGATATAAACATTCACTTACAATTGCTCATGCTGCACTTGCTGAAACTTTTACAGACAGTCTCGGTCCCCCAAGATGTGAAACTGTACCAAAATATGCATGATATTCTGATTGGAGGAGCTTCCCTTGAGATGGTGGGGGAAGCGTCAGCGGCAGTGTGGCAAGCACTGCACAAAGCAGAAGTTGAAATTCCACCTGAGAAATGTTAGGGACCAAGTAGAGAAGTAAAATTTTTAGGTACTTGTTGGATAGCGGGCAGTGCAGTGATTCCTCCAGACACCTTAAGAAAAATCAAACAATTGCAGATACCCTGATCTAGGAAAGAGTTCCAACAGTTAATGGGACCTTTAGGATATTGGAGAAAGCATGTGCCTGGATTTTCTATCATTGCTCACCCACTATACTCACTTTTACGAAAGGGAAAACCGTGGAAATGGGACCCGGAAAATGAAGAGGCACTCAAAACCTTAATACAGGAATTAAAAACATATCAGTCACTAGGGCCAGTACACCCCTGTGACCCTATTATAGTAGAATAGGGTTTTTCAGAACATGGTACTTTCTGTAACCTATTCCAAACTGGCCCTGAAAGACCAAAGACACCTTTATTATTCAGCTCGACTGCATTTAAAGAGACAGAACAGAGATATTCCAAATGGGAAAAGGGACTTCTGTCTTTAGTCCAAGCAGTAAAACAAGTTGAGAAAATACACCAGGGAAAGCCTGTGCAAACCAGAGGACCATTTAATTTGCTAGAAGCAATCTTAAAGGGGACTGCTCCCCAGAAGGAATTGCACAAAAAGCTATGGCCAGAAAATGGTATGGTACTTGACTGGAATTGCAGAGGAAATGAAACTGAATGACATACTGAAGTTTCCAAATTACAGATACCTATAGATGCATCTCCTCTCACCAAGGGAACACCAACAGAAGACATTTGGTTCACTGATACCTCAGCAAAAAGGATAAATGGTAAGTGGCAGTATAAGGCCACTGCATTAAATATTAGTACTGGCCAACAAATAATAGAAGAAGGTGAAGGTAGCGCACAAGTAGGAGAATTAAGAGCAGTTGTTTTAGCAGCACAAAATGGAGCAAAAATCATATATGTAAACTTCTATGCTGTGTGGGCTGGCGCGACACAAAGGCTCTATCAATGGGAATCCCTGAACTGGGAAGTAAACAGATCTCCAGTTTGGAGAACTCAAGATTGACAACTATTACTAAATATAGCTAGAAAACACCATTCAAGATGGGATCGGTGAAAGCTCACACCAAGGACAATAAACCAGCCACAAACTGGAACCAAAAGATGGATGAACTGACTAAAATTAGAAAAATAAAAATAGGAAACTCCTTAAATCCCAAGTAGTATCGGTTGGGGGAATGGTTATATCAAAAATTAGGCCACGCAGGCTGAGAAGCACTTTACTTTGCAGCCCAAAGCCAAGGTTAGCCTCTAAACAGAAAAACAGAATGCCCCCAATGTAAATTGAAAATGCAAACAGATCACCCTGCTAAAGCACCACCTCTACACATCAATGAAGGGAAACCTATGGTCCACATGGGAAATTGATTATGCCAGGCCATTCAAACCCTCTGCAGGATATCATCCCTGGAGGTATTTAAAAGACGGGTTGACATAGTGTTCAGTAACATGGTTTAGTGATGGGTTGGTTTGTTTGGTTTGGTTTGGTTTTTTTTATCAGTTAGGTTGATGGATGGACTAGATGATTTTAAAGGTCCCTTCCAACCTAGACGATTCTATGATTCTATGATCATATCCTCCCCTCAATTACCACAAGGAGAAATAGATTAGTAGACAAGGTGGCAAAAGGAGTGGCCTTGGGGCAAGAGACAATTAAGCTTTATAATCTTGTTCCTCAAGTACTGACAGTAACAACTACGTTGATATTCACAGAAAAAGAAAAGGAAACAGTGACAGAAGCAGGGGCAGTAGAGAAAGATGGTAGATGGATTTTGCCTGATGGGAGGGAAATGGTTGACAAACAAACTATGAGAGAAATAATGGCAGTGTTGCATCAGGGAAGTCATTGGGGAACGCAAGAAATGTGTGATATAGTTTTGCGAAAGTATGGATGTTTTGGTATTTACACAATAGCAAAGCAAATCTGAAAGGTGTATTATTTGTAAGAAAATAAATAATAAGACCCTTAGAAAACAGCTCCCAGGAGGATGAGAACTGGAGTTAAGATCATTTCAAAGTACACAAGTTGATTTTACTGAACTGCCACCAATAGGCAGGCTTAAGTACCTCTTAGTCCTGGTAGATCATCTTACTGAATGGGTGGAAGCTTATCCCTTAGTCTCTGCGACAGCTGCAGGAGTGATAAGAGTGATGCTAGAGCAAATAATTCCCAGGTATGGAATAGTGGAAAATGTGGATTCAGATCAAGGAAGCCATTTTACCTCTAAGGTGCAACAGGGAGTGATGGAAAGTTTAGGGATAACATGGGATCATCACACTCCCTGGCACCCCCCATCATCTGGAAAAGTTGAAAGAATCAATAAAATCATTAAGAGGGAACTATCTAAATTAGTTCTTGAAACAAAATTATCATGAACTAAGTGTTTACCAATAGCACTATTAAGGATTCGGACTTCCCCTAGAAAAGATACTGGTCTCTCGCCTCATGAAATGCTTTTTGTACTACCTTACACTGGAGGTAGAGAAGGTGTGCCCACATTTGAAACCAAGGGCATGTTCCTTAAGAAATATATACTGGGGTTGTCTTCTCTGTCTTCCCTCAGGACTAAAGGCCTTCTTGCTCAAACTCCGCTGTTGGAATTTGTCGTCCATCCATATAAACCAGGGGACTCGGTATTAGTCAAATCCTGGAAAGAGAGTAAGCTCCAAACAGAGTGGGAAGGGCCATTCCAAGTACTCCTCAGCACTGAAACAGCAGTAAGGACAGCAGAAAACGGTTGGACTCACTACACGTGACTAAAATGACCAGTTGAACCCCCACTGACAAATCCGGTAGAACAGTGAACAGTACATCCTACTGCAGCCCACTACGAGTAACCCTAAAAAGACAATAAGATGAACTTTAAGAAACATTTTGCGATGATACTAGTTGTAGGGGTGGTATTGTGTTTCCAACTAGGAAGCTGGAGTCTACACACCAGATCATGCTGTCGTGGTTTTGACCGAATTGACCAACCAGAACGACAGATGGCCCCTTCCTCCCCTCCCTAAGGAAAAGAGAGGAGAGGAAGAATGGGAAAAAAAAATATGATTATGAGTTTAGAAAAAACTAAACTACTTTAATGAAAATATACATAAATAATGAAATAATAAGAAGAAGAAGAAAAGGAAAAGAAAAAAAAAGTAAAATAAAATAAAAATGTATACAGTATATAGAAAACTGTATAGAGCTCCCAGGATGACAATCACACCACCAGCCAGCACAGGGGAAAGTCCCAGGCTGGACTCGGTGATGGACAGGAGCCGGATTCCAGATCTGGAGTCAGGAACGCTCGGATCAGGATCAAAGGCAGACGAACAGACAGGGTCCTCCTCAGATGTCGACCATTGAAGGAAGAGAGTTGACTCTTTGATCCCTCAGCTTTTATACTGAGCATGATGTGGATGGGATGGAATACCCTGTTGGTCAGTTTTGGGTCACCTGTCCTGTCCGTTCCTCCCTACAGGTGGGACCCCTCTTTGGTTTTCTGCTTCCGACCCTCCAATAGGGCAAATAACAAATTTGCCGAACCTTGCTTGTTATAGCAATAAGTATAAGCAGGGGCCTCTCTGCATACCATTCCTTGGTATAATCATGTCTTATCACTGTGAGAGTGAACAGTTTCTGAACAATATGCTGTTAATTTCAGAGTTTAGTTAGTCAGAAGAGGCCCAGCTAAAAAAGTAAAATTACTGAACTATTAATTACTGAATTAGTTCCGTTTTACCTCAAACCAGGACATTCCACCCCTTATTCCATACTATTTGCATCATGCTCTGATTACTATCACTTCTTATCTATCAAATACATACAAACATATATATATACATAAGTCCCTTATTTATGATTTATTTTTATGCAGAAAAGTTCATTGAGTTCATATAGTCCATCATTGCAGGTTTCCATCATAGTAGACTCTCAGGGTAGAAAAGACAATATGAAATTCATTGTGGTCCATATCCACAGGTAGCATGACCATCTTGAAGAGTTTGCTGGACATCACTTGATGAAGCTAGCTCAGTTTTCATCACCACTTTTATCCTGAAAAACACTTATTGGATAATGTTAGTATTATATAACAATTAACATCATACAGCTCAGAATTGCGTATTCTCACCTAAGGTTAAATTGAGGTACACATTGAACTTCTCCATTCTCCAGCATCATCCACCAAGTACATCCAGGTCCTTGGGCAAAAACAGTCCCACCAATGGGTTTGCCTTTGCCTGAAGTAGGAAAAACCCAAACAGTTTTCCCCAACATATTCCTTTCATGCACCACAGGGACTTTATCCCCTTCTACATTATGTAAAAGATCTGATTGAGCAGGACCACCTCGATTGATGGATCCCCTGGTGTTAACCAACCAGGTAGCTTGTGCTAAATGCTTGTCCCAATTTTAAAGGTTCCACCCCCCATTGCTTTCAGGGTAGTTTTTAATAATCCATTGTATTGCTCAATTTTCCCAGAAGCTGGTGCATGATAGGGGATATGATGTACCCACTCAATGCCATGTTCTTTTGCCCAAGTACTTATAAGATTGTTTTTGAAATGAGTCCCATTGTCCAACTCAATTCTTTCTGGAGTGCCATGTCACCACAAGACTTGCTTTTCAAGGCCCAGGATGGTATTCCGGGCAGTGGCATGGGGCACGGCATATGTTTCCAACCATCCGGTGCTTCCTTCCACCATTGTAAGCTCATACTGCTTACCCTGGCGGGTTTGAGGGAGTGTGATGTAGTCAATCTGCCAAGTCTCCCCATACTTGTATTTCAACCATCGTCCCCCATACCACAAAGTTTTAACCTTTTTGCTTGTTTGATTTCAGCACGTTTCACAATCGTGGATAACCTGCACAATAGTGTCCATGGTTAAATCCACCCCTCGGTCACGGGCCCATTTCTATGTTGCATCCCTTCCTTGATGACCTAAAGTGTCATGGGCCCACCGATCTAAAAATAGTCCACCTTTATGTTCCCAGTCCAAATCTGTCTGGAAAATCTTAGCAGCCTGGTCCAGTCGCTGATTGTTTTGATGTTCCTCAGTGGCTCAACTCATGGGTATATGAGCATCTACATGGCGTACCTTTACGACTAGTTTCCCTAGCCGTTCGGCAATATCTTGCCACAATTCAGCAGCCCAGATGGGTTTACCTCTGCACTGCCAGTTGCTCTGCTTCCACTGTTTTAACCATCCCCACAGAGCATTTGCCACCATCCATGAATCAGTATAGAGATAGAGCATTGGCCACTTTTCTTGTTCAGCAATGTCTAGGGCCAGCTGGATATCTTTTATCTCTGCAAATTGACTCGATTCACCTTCTCGTTCAGTTGCTTCTGCAACTCGTCGCGTAGAACTCCATACAGCAGCTTTCCACTTTTGATGTTTTCCTACAATACGGCAAGATCCATCAGTGAACAAAACATACTGTTTCTCATTGTCTGAGAGTTCATTATATGGTGGGGCCTCCTCAGCACGTGTTACTACATTGTCTAGTGGCATTGTGAAGTCTCTGGCTTCAGGCCAGTTTGTGATCACTTCTACAATTCCTGGACAATTTAGGTTTCCTATTCGAGCTCCCTGTGTGATTAAGTAACCCACTTACTCCAGGTAGCATCGGTGGCATGATGAGCAGAAGAAACTTTACCTTTGAACATCCAGCCCAGCACTGGCAATCGGGGTGCCAGGAGGAGCTGTGCTTCAGTACCAATTACCTCTGAAGCAGCTCTAACTCCTTCATATGCTGCCAAGATTTCTTTCTCAGTTGGAGTATAGTTGGCTTCAGATCCTCTGTATCCCCGACTCCAAAATCCGAGGGGTTGACCTCGAGTCTCCCCTGGTGCTTTCTGCCAGAGGCTCCAGGTAGGGCCATTGTCCCCGGCTGCAGTATAGAGCACATTTTTAATGTCCTGTCCTGTTCGGACTGGTCCAAGTGCTACTGCACGCACAACCTCTTGTTTAATTTGCTCAAAAGCTTGTCGTTGCTCTGGACCACACACATATTCATTTTTCTTTCGAGTCACTTCATAGAGAGGTTTCACAATCTGACTATAACCTGCAATATCATTCTTCAGAAACCCACAACGCCTAAGAAGGCTTGTGTTTCTTTTTTGTTAGTAGGTGTGGACATAGATGTTATTTTGTTAATCACATCCATTGGGATCTGGCGACGACCATCTTGCCATTTAATTCCTAAGAACTGGGTGTCTCGTGCAGGTCCCTTGACCTTACCTCTTTTTACAGCAAAAACTGCTTTCAAAAAAATCTCAATTGCTTTCTTACCTTTCTTGAAAACTTCTTTTGCTGTATTACCCCACACAATGGTGTCATCAATGTATTGTAGGTGTTCTGGAGCTCCACCCTTCTCCAGTGCAGTCTGGATCAGTCCATGGCAAATAGTAGGGCTGTGTTTCCACCCCTGGGGCAGTCGATTCCAGGTGTACTGGACACCCCTCCAGGTGAAAGCAAACTGTGGCCTGCACTCTGCTGCTAAGGGAATAGAGAAAAAGGCATTAACAATATCAATTGTAGCATACCATTTGGTTGCCTTTGATTCCAGTTCATATTGCAGTTCTAGCATGTCTGGCACAGCAGCACTCAGTGGTGGTGTGACTTCATTCAGGCCACGATAGTCCACTGTTAGCTGCCAGTCTCCATCAGACTTTCGCACTGTCCATATCGGGCTGTTAAAGGGTGAGCGAGTCTTGCTTATCACTACTTGGGTCTCCAGCTGACGAATCAGGTTCTGGATGGGAATCAGGGAGTCTCAGTTAGTGCAATATTGTCGCCGATGCACGGTGGCAGTAGAAATTGGCACCTGCTGTTCCTTAACCCTCAGCAATCCCACAACAGAAGGGTCATCTGAAAGGCCAGGTATGGTAGACAGCTGTGTAATGTCCTCAGTCTCTACAGCTGCTATACCAAAAGCCCATCGATACCCTTTTGGGTCTTTAAAATACCCACTCTTGAGAAAGTCTATGCCGAGGATGCACGGAGCATCTGGGCCCATGATAATGGGGTGCTTCTCCCATTCATTCCCAGTTAGGCTCACTTCAGCCTCTAGTACAGTCAATTCTTGAGAACCACCTGTTGCACCAGAAATAGTAACAGTTTCTGTCCCTCTATGATTTGATGTCATTAGGGTGCACTGTGCACCAGCATCCACCAGGGCTCTATACTTTTGTGGCTCTAATGTGCCAGGCCATCGAATCCACACAGTCCAATAAACTCGGTTATCCCTCTCCTCCTCCTGGCTGGAGGCAAGGCACTTCTAATGTCTATAACTGCCAGATGAGTATCTACCTGGACCAGAGAACTGCCCCCTACGAAATGGAGCAGCACTCCTCCTGGAATAATTTGGTCTTCTATCTGCTTTACCTTGCAACTCACTTACTCATGCCTGCAGGGCCAAGGTACGTTTCTTATCCCACTTAGTCATGTCCTCTCCATAATCACAGAGGCAAAACCACAGGATATTTCGTAGTGTGTTCTGTCTCCTTTGAGTCAGTCTCATAGGAGGGCGTCTTCTCCTGACAGCTGCAACATTGCTCCATGGAGGGGAAGAATAGGATCTATCCTCCATCCTAGACAGTTTATCAAACAGTTTATCAAACAGTTTCTCATTTTTCTCAATCATTTTCTCAGTCAATCTTTCTACATCTGCTGCAGTTAAGGGATGAGAGAGACTGTCGTCATACTGTCGCATTCTGCTAGCCACTTCACTTACAGTTAATGAATCATCATCAACTCCTGCCCAGATCAGTACCAACAAAGTGTGGGAATACATTGGTGGTGCACTCCATGAAAACTTCCGCAACATAGCTTGTCTGCATGGCATTTCATCAGGATTTACAGTTTTATCCCAGTCACCATAAATCACCTCTTTCACAGCCAATTCTCTCAGGTACTTAATACCTTTCTCTATGTTGGTCCATTTACTTGGGCAGCATTCAATATCATCCTTAAAGGGGTATCTGTCCTTTACAGCTGATAAGTCACCTCCAGAGACTGAGAGTGTGTGACTTTTCCCCAAGAGTTTTATCTACACCGGCCTCTTTGGACAGGTTTCCTAACTGCTTAGTTTCTGCACCGCCTAATTCCATGCAACCAGCTCCATTATCCCAGCACCAGAGCAACCAGGAGACAAGTGTCTCACCATCGTTATGGCTAAAATCCTTTCTTATATTTCTCAAATCCTTCATGGAGAAGGATTTAATGATTATCTCTGCATCTGAGTCCTCCTCCCTTGCTGGTGCAGGACCCGCTCCCTTATCGGCTTTAGAAGCACCGTGTTCTGAATCTGCATCAGAAAAGTCCTCTTCCCTGCTGTCTGGCTTTACTTGGTCTTTGTCACAAGGGGCGGAGGGCTGAGCTGACCTCCTCCTTTTCCTTCTGGTCACCGTAGCAACTTGTACGCCTGCCGATGGAGTCTGAGTAAGGTCAGTGTCAGCATTTCCGCTTCGAGATTTAAAGAGAAACCACCCCTGCAGCCCATGCAGCAATATCGACACTACAATAATGATTTCAAGAATGCAGCTCTCATTCAGGCTATCCAAAGGAGCTGCATCCCCTGTCTCCGATGGTGACAATTTCGCCTGAGCAGTAAAGGGTAAAGTAAACATTCTCAAGGTACAATTCGAATTATAATTAGCAACAGAATTCAGTACAAAATGCCCGAACAATCTAGGTAAAGAAACCAGCCATTCAACCACAGTATGGATCAGAATAAAACACAATACCAGAATACCACATTTGAACCACTGCATACAGATACAAAGAACAAGTAAATTATACAACACATAAGGCAAATGGGACAGGGCCGAATCAAGTAACCTGGAAGAAATCCCCATCAAGATATGATAAAATATTCTGTCTAAAAACATGATGTAAGCTGTCTGTTTTAATCTTCGAGCAAACTGGAATTCAAACTATTCAGACAGTCTACCAGAGCTCTAGTTGTACCACAGTCGAGCCCCACATTGGGCTCCAATAAATCTGTCGTGGTTTTGACCAAATTGACCAACCAGAACGACAGATGGCCCCTCCCTCCCCCCGCTAAGGAAAAGAGAGGAGAGGAAGAGGGGGAATAAAAAAGAAAAAGATTATGAGTTAAGAAAAAACTAAACTACTTTAATGAAAATATACATAAATAATGAAATAACAATATTAAAAGGAAAAAAAAAGAAATATAAAAAAAAATTATACGGTATATACAAAACCATATCAAGCTCCCAGGATGATGATCGCGTCACCAGCTGGCACAGGGGAAAGTCCCAGGCTGGACTCAGTGATGGACAGGAGCCGGATTCCAGATCTGGAGTCAGGAACGCTCAGATTGGGATCAAAGGCAGATGAACAGACAGGGTCCTCCTCGGATGTCGACCATTGAAGGAAGAGAGTTGAGTCTTTGATCCCTCAGCTTTTATACTGAGCATGATGTGGATGGGATGGAATACCCTGTTGGTCAGTTTTGGGTCACCTGTCCTGTCCGTTCCTCCCTACAGGTGGGACCCCTCTTTGGTTTTCTGCTTCCGACCCTCCAATAGGGCAAATAACAAATTTGCCTAACCTTGCTTGTTATAGCAATAAGTATAAGCAGGGGCCTCTCTGCATACCATTCCTTGGTATAATCATGTCTTATCACTGTGAGAGTGAACAGTTTCTGAACAATATGCTGTTAATTTCAGAGTTTAGTTAGTCAGAAGAGGCC
>JAHSPS010066622.1:408008-428996 GCA_033628365.1 Calidris temminckii
GATCCGGGGAACTACAGGCCTGTCAGTCTGAACTCGGTGCCTGGGAAGGTCAGGGAACAGATCATCCTGAGTGCCATTATGCAGCGCGTGAAGAACGCCCAGGTGATCACTCCCAGCCAGCATGGGTTCATGAGAGGCAGGCCCTGCTTGACAAACCTGATCTCCTATGACCGAGTGTCCCACTTGGTGAATGAAGGAAAGGCTGTGGATGTTGTTTACCTGGACTTTAGCAAGGCCTTTGATACAGAGTCCCACAGCATCCTCCTGGAGAAACTGGATGCCCATGGCTTAGATGGGTATACTCTCCACTGGGTTAAAAACTGGCTGGAGGGCTGGGCCCAGAGAGTGGTGGTGAATGGAGTCAAATCCCGTTGGCGGCCGGTCATGAGTGGTGTCCCACAGGGCTCGGTACTGGGGCCGGCTCTCTGTAACATCTTTATCAATGATCTGGATGAGGGGATCGAGTGCACCCTCAGTAAGTCTGCAGATGACACCAAGTTGGGTGGGAGTGTCGACCTGCTTGAGGGTAGAAAGGCTTTGCAGAGGGATCTGGACAGGCTGGATCGATGGGTCAAGGCCAACAGGATGAGTTTCAATAAGGCCAAGTGCTGGGTCCTGCACTTGTGTCATAACAACCCCATGCAGCGCTACAGGCTTGGGAAAGAGTGGCTGGAGAGCTGCCAGGCAGAAAAGGACCTGGGGGTGTTGGTCGACTGTCGGCTGAACATGAGCCAGCAGTGTGCCCAGGTGGCCAAGAAGGCCAACAGCATCTTGGCCTGTATCAGGAACAGCGTGGTGAGTAGGACTCGAGAGGTGATCGTCCCCCTGTACTCGACACTGGTGAGGCCCCACCTCAAGTACTGTGTCCAGTTTTGGGCCCCTTACCACAAAGAAGACACTGAGGTGCTGGAGCGGGTCCAGAGAAGGGTAATGAAGCTGGTGAGGGGTCTGGAGCACAAGTCTTATGAGGAGAGGCTGAGGGAGCTGGGGTTGTTCAGCCTAGAGAAAAGGAGGCTGAGGGGAGACCTTATTGCTCTCTTCAACTACCTGAAAGGAGGTTGTAGAGAGGTGGTGGTCGGTCTCTTCTCCCAAGTCACAGGTGACAGGACTAGAGGAAATGGTCTCAAGTTGCGCCAGGGGAGGTTCAGGTTGGATATTAGGAAAAATTTTTACATTGAAAGGGTTATCAAGCATTGTAATGGTCTGCCCGGGGAAGTGGTCGAGGCACCATCCCTGGAGGTGTTCAAAAGATGGATTGACATGATTTGAAAAAGTATCTTCTTGAATGGTAGTGATTTATATGTTAATTCTATTTGTGTCAAGCTATTTAAGTTGGTTGTTTTTTGTTTTCTAGTGCTAATCTTGGACCACAATGTTCGGGGAGACAGACAATGGAATAATTTTGAGGTTGATTTCTAAAAGCATCCCTATTTCTGTGTTGGTAATGTCTGTGGGACTTTTTGGAAGCCATATGGAATGCAGTTTTGACAGTTTTCCAGTGAAACATCTAGTATGGGCATTCTCAGAGCCCTTACATACTATCTAGATTAGCAGCTAAACCTTCTCCCACTAGAGCTTCAGCTGGTGGATGACATTGCATCACATCACTTGAAGTTACTTCAGCGATCATTGTATGAAAAACACACAGTACTATTTATATTTTCTTGAGAAAAAGGAAGAAATAAAGAAAGTGTCCTGGGTCTGGTGGGGACGGGGTTAATTCTCCCCAGGACCCAGCAGGGACACAGGTATTCCATCCCATGTGAGCCCTGCCCAATGGGTAGCCGGAGCTAGAACGGTCGGGGGCGTCCAGGGTGCGGTCGGCGAACGGCGGTACCGTAATCGCGGTTGTATATCCCTCTGTTATTGTTGTTGTTGTTATTTTTCTTGCTCCTTTCCTGTTCTGTTAAAATTGCCTTTGTCTCAACCCACGAGTTTTGCCTTTTATTTCGATTTTCCCCTCCCGGCCACATGGCCGTGGGGGCTCTGTTCTGCGCGAGCGGCTGCACATGGTCCTTTGTTGCCATCTGAGGCCAAACCACGACAGAAAGTTATTTGTACACAGTAGCAAGTCAGTGGGAAGATGAGACCTTGGATTTTTTCAGCTGAGCAGTGGAAACAAGCTAATTATAAGCTGACAGTGGAAA
Source organism: Calidris temminckii (assembly GCA_033628365.1). Classification (NCBI taxonomy): domain Eukaryota; kingdom Metazoa; phylum Chordata; class Aves; order Charadriiformes; family Scolopacidae; genus Calidris; species Calidris temminckii. The sequence continues at coordinate 410,156 of JAHSPS010066622.1, forward strand.
AATAGCTTATATGGTTGAATTCTTTAGATATTGTCTAGAAAGCGGAGGCTTAGAATCTCACTGGTGATCTAGCTGCTCAAAGGAGCCCTTGAGAGACTCATTTTCCATAGTGTAGGCACTGTGGTAGTCTGCTGTAAAGATGTCTTTCAGGCAAACTAGAATGGAATTGAGACCAAGGAGCCTGCTATGATATGACTGCACTGTGCAGCACTGGAGAGTCTGGGAGACTCTGAGGCCAATAGGGAAATGCTGGTGCCTAATGCACCTGTCCTGACATGCAAGTAAAAGATCTGAGAGGTCTTGAGTCATCAGAGTAGGTCTGGAAGAGCTTGCTCATCTCACTTCCCTCCTTGCAAGTTGTGCTATAGCCTGCCTGTGCAATGTGTATGCATATGACACATATCCATCTATATCCATTGAGAATATATGTCTGTTTACTGGACTTAAAGATAAAGTAACAACCCTAAAGATAAAATGTAAGGTTTATTGAAAGTCTAAATAAGCAGAAAAAGCACTCATAAAGAGCGGCTGCTACAGAAAACAAAGCATAGAGCATTTTCAGAGATTATGATAAGGAAAAATAATGAGACATATTGTTAGTCCAAGAGACAATTTGGGAATAAAAAGCTCATGGATGGCTCAGGATGTTTAAAATTTTAAATTCTCTGTACTAGAAAAGTGGTACTTTATGCAAAAATCAGTGTAAGAATGTAAAATGTCATATGGGTTTCCTGTTCAAAGTAGAGCCACAATTGAGCATTGCATGAAGGACTAAAGACTTCAGATGAAAGATTTGGAAAATCCTTTTTTTCTGTAACACAGCAGAGAAATTTCTAGAAAACGACTTATGGATAATAATAATAAGTTCATTGTCAATGCTTTTTCCTGGGATATACTCTGAAAAATCTAATTAAAAAATTTTGCTGTTTCCACCTCCAGATCTTCAGTTGTGGAAGAGATAATCAAAGCATCACATTTTTTATTTCTAATGACTTTGATATGTCACTTCATTCCATAAATGCCTGTATCTGTAAGTTGTGCTTCAATGTCCAAAATGTGAAGCCTGATTTCTTTGCTTTAAGTTTCACCCAGAATTGTTTGTTTGTTTGTTTGCTTTTTCCATTCTTGCTATCATTATTAGCACACTTTGTGAGGTCAGTGCAGTGCAAGATATAGAGAGAAGAAATCTCTGGCTGATTCCTAAAGATGCTGACCACCTGTTTTGCCACGAATATAAAAGGAAATGTAGGGATTCGTCATGTTTCTGATAATAAGGACTCATTCATTTTATGCCATTTGCTAGATTGCTGAATATTTCCAGTCAGTTCCCACAGTTACGGTCAGTCAATAAATATAAAAGAGGAGGAAAATAGTAAAGAGAAAAAATAAAAGAGCAATAAAGGGACCATAAAGAAAAGTTCAAGTCAAAGGGGGGAAAAAAAAACTCCAAAGAAGAAGGAAGGAATCAGAAGCTCAGGAGCTGGGGAGGTTTTCAGAACAAGCGATATGTGGAGGAGAGAGAATCATTATATACAGAATTTGGAAATGCATACAGGCAGATGTATAGCTTTGGCTTAACAGCAAGAGAGCCTGAGGCCTGACTCAGTGTTGAATTTGTATACCTCCCATATTGCTCAAAACTCAGACCCTGAATTTACTAGCTCAATCTGCATTTAATATTTAATTTATAGAGACTGCAACAATGAATCCTCTTATTCTCAAACCAGACACAGGGCTGTGGCCCAGCTCTGTTCCCACTTAGCAAGGAAGTGCAGTCATGGGCCTAGTTTCAGTCCACATTGGGATGAGATCAGGTCACTAAGTTTGGAATTATATTTTAGCTCATCTGTTCCTCAGTTATGGATCATTTATATCCAGGTTTTTAGTTTGTGTTCTGTCATCTTTTGTCTGTCCGTTTCCCCTCTGATTATTGATATTAAGTCTGGGATTTGGGTTGGGTTGCATCTATACTCATTTCCATTGTTGGCAAATCTTTAATCATTTCTCTCTCAAAACAGTTGGAAATATTTGTTTACTACAGTATTATAACAGGAATCTTATAGAAAATAAATTAATTTTACTTTAGAGTGAAAGCATCACAAAAGCCTGTGCCAGTAGGAAGGAGAGTAGACATCAATAAATGAAAAACCTTCACATTACTTCCCAATAATGGTGTCACATTAAAAATCCACAGAAGGGGGCGGACTGCTTGTAATAGGTTTTTTTTCACCTTGAAAAAAAAATACCCTTTTCCATAGTTTCCATTCACAACTTTTTCCCAAAGCATCTTTGATGGTTGATTTTCTTATTCCTGTGCACCAAAACAAGGATGCTTATTCTATGGTGCAGGAAGGTCTGGGATTAAAGCTGCTCTTGTTATAAAACAGTGCGCTTACAATTGAAGGAAACAATTTTGCTCATATCCAGTAGAGTTGCTAACTTGGTTCTTCTCTGTAATGTACATTTTTTTCTCAAAGCTGGTGGAGCAGTTCTGAATATCAGACCTAAGGTAGTATCCCTATATATAATAACTGCGTTAGGGAGAATTATGTAGTAGAAAGATTCCTCGGAGACACATATGTTGGTTGTTGTTAAACCAGATTTGTTACTTAGAGTGTAAGCTACCAGTTACTGTTTTCTGTTAACTCACAGGGCTGTTGCTTTCTGAGCAAAGAAATTTTTATTTGCATTTACCATTAGTCTCTGAAACAAAACAATTCCAGTTACTTACTACTCTTGTTGCTGCTGGCATGAAAACTACATTTACAAGCCATACGAGTAAGTATAATAGTAATGTCTTTCTGAGGCTTACTGTTCAACACACCTTTACTTTATTTAACACTGGGGCAATTTCAATTGGAACTACCCATTCTTGGAAATATAAAGGACCAGCACAAAATGGAAAAATGTTGACTGTTGAATCATCATATGGAATATTCAGTTCCAGTTCCTCAGGGCAACACCTACAGCAACCCACATGGGATGCTGGGTCACAGAGAGAAGCTCTGAGCCTGTCTGCAGCCCTGATTCAGGAAAACATTTTGATTTAGAAATGGTGTTTAAGCATATTCTAATACTGTGTCTTTGAAAGCCTTTTGACTTCAGTGGCTTTTATACACAATCATAAGGTCTCTTGTGGGCTAAGGTGTAAGCCAGTAGACACCACCTTTCTCTGAAGAATGTTATGAATCTTATGTGACCCTCTGCCAGCCTTTCCCAGCTGCTTATTTTAATTTACTTTATCTTACTGACACTTCTGCAGTGACATAAAAGTTACTACTGTGTTCAATTATGCAGATATAAAAGTTTTACAATTAATTTATACCCTGTAGGAAGGCAAGTAAGCTTACTGAAATAAAAGGATCCCTGGATGTCAATACAGCTTTTGGTTAAAGTTCAGCCTGAAGAAGAGGCTCTGGGGAGACCTAATAGCAGCCTTCCAGTACCTGAAGGGGGCCTACAGGAAGGCTGGGGAGAGCCTGTTTACAAAGGACTGTAGTGATAGGACGAGGGGCAATGGCTTTAAGCTGGAGGGGAGCAGATTTAGATTGGAGATTAGGAGAAAGTTCTTTACTGTGAGGGTGGTGGAGCACTGGAACAGGTTGCCCAGGGAGGTGGTTGAGGCCCCTTCCCTGGAGATATTCAAGGTGAGGCTCGATGAGGCCCTGGGCAACCTGGTCTAGTTGGGGGTGTCCCTGCTGACTGCGGGGAGGTTGGACTAGATGACCTTTGGAGGTCCCTTCCGGCCTGGACAATTCTATGATTCTATGATAAAAGGGTACCAAGCATCCTGTTTGTGAATACTTGTCACATAGTTGCAGCCAGCTGCCAGCATGTAATGATTATTTATGCTTTGGCTACCATTGGCTTGGCTTACTTATGACTGGCTCAATCCTGCCTGACTGGAATGCTCGGGCTGCTTTCAAAAGACATGGTACTTGAAATGGAGCAGTTCTTAATGCTTTTCCTAATTCATCCATCAGCTGAAGAGCTCTAATCAGTCTGGTTCCAACACTGATGAACAAAACTCACAGATGGCATAGGCGGGCAGGAGAAGGCAGCTACAAGGTGCATATTTGGGCTCAGGGAGCAGCAGCCACACCAGGTAGTCATGCTGATTTCTCTGTTGTGCTTACAGCAGCTTTGATTAAGAGAAAATTTGAGAAAGACGCTTTACCTTGCCAAAGACTACAGAGAAGAAGGAAAATTCTGGTGAAGAGGATGTGTCATTGGTAATCTAGGCTGGGGAACAATGAATTTTGACTAATTGCACGAGCCCTCTGCTTAAATGGTCAAAAATAGTTACATTTAATAACCAAGTTTTCAGCTGAATAATTTAGCAGGGTTATGAAACGCATAGAGTTTTTCAATCACCTCATGTTGCTCTTTGTGCTTGTGAAAGGTGAGAAACGCTTAAACTAAAATAGCCTTGGATAAGACACATTCTATCCATGCAGCAGAGCAACAGATTATGTCTGTTACTGTGACCCATATATAAAGTACCTAGAATGCAGTACCAGAAAATCTGACCTAAAAATAACATCTACAGTACGTATAATACATTTTAACTGTGATCTGGAAATGTATGGAGAAAAAGGACCTATGCTCCTTTTTATGTTTTAATTTTTTTTAGCATGGATAATATAAGAGTTCCTCAGAGTTGAAAATTATGATTTCATAATCTTCAAGATGTTTCACTAGATTTTTCTTCCTGGACATAAGCCAAACAACATGAGTGGTTCTGTTTTTTAAGTGTATATAATCTCTATTTCCTTAGGCTTTTTAATTCCCCCCTTTTCCATAATTTTAGTACTTTTTAGTACAAAATCTTCCTCTCCCCCCTGTCCCAAAAATAAATATAAAAAAGAATAGTTCCAAATATCCCAGCTCATATCACTGTTAAGTTTAAATGGAAAGTTATAAAAAAAATTAATATAGCATCATTATTTTCAGACAAGATTCTAGGTTGAATGTATCAAATTTGTAGAATTTCATGTGCGTGCATGTGTCTGGTGAACAATTTTAGTCAGTATAAGTGTCTGCTTTTTGTGCAATTTATATGTTCTTTTAATTCTCTTTCCATAAACCGCTGACTGACCACATAATGGTGAACCTCGAAGTCACCATTTCTTGGCCTAGGTCTCATTCTATGTTAAGCAAAACATGGAAAGAGCCAGTCCAGTTTGGAGTTTAGGAAGAAATTCCATTAAAAAATTAATTTACCTTTTTATGAATAGGAATTACTGTAAGAGTATTTTAAGTTTCCTTTTTTTCAATATGGGAAGACCCTAAGTAACAGTTCTAATTAAGCCTCCAGAGAAAAAACATTTATGATTTTCTCAGTTGAGAATATGCAAGGATTCTAATGATTTGGGTAGGTTTTTTTTTTCCAGTTGCAAGTGAAACTATTTCTTTGAGGAACTGAGAAAATTTGTGTCATTTGCAGTGATTTTGAAGTCAGCTACCTTCAACAGCATCCACTTAACTACAAGCAATTTTTAAGAAAAACATAGAACAAAATATGCAAGCACTGCTTTAGTTCTTTGGAAATGATTTATATGAAGTAACCTAGATTTGTCATTCAAGATTCTGTCCTGGGACATAGATAAGTCTGATTTTTTTTTTCCCCAAAAAATTCATAAAAAAGCTTTGTTGAAAATATTTTTGATACTATGCTCAGTTGTTGCAATTTTAAAAAAGATCATTATGAAAAGATTAAAATGCTGAGTTACAGCTCTCATCCCCTTTTCCAGCTGAAAAAGATAAGGAAAAACAGAATAATTATTTTTCCATGTTTTATTTCCTTTTTAATATATAATTTCTATTCCCAAAAGAATTATTAAAAAAATATAAGAGGAAATATCATGGCTCAGTTTTGTATAAGTTTAATTAGAAAGTTATAGAATTATTTTCATATAGTATCATTGTTTCCTGATCAATTTCTAGACTGACAGTATAAGATAACACATAATTTGAAAATTTAAAACACAGAGTCTCTTTTGTTGGAAATAACATGGAAAAATTCAGATAAAACAAATATTTTATGTGTATTTTAAAAACATATTGACCAACACTCCATATAACGACTCTATAATTTTCAACTTTGTTAAGATTTGGAACTAAAGATAGGAAAAATAGAAGGTATTTAGTCAGAGGAGAAAATGTTCTATTGGAGTAAGTGGCAGAACTCATGATGACTTCAGTTGTACTGGAGATAAAATATAAATCATTGTTTGGCTTTTAGACAGCTGAAGAGGAAAAAAAGTAATTTCAGATTGTACAAAATAAATTACTCTTTTCAGCAATATATATAGGTGTATTTTCAAGTTTAAAAAAACATTAAAACTTCAATGCATCTTTAATTCAGATAATACAATAAATGCATACATTGAAATATGTAATCAATTTTAGCCTTTTTTTTTTAATGGAGAATGAAGGTTAACCAAAATACCCATGAAAATCAGCATATAGTCCAGTTTGATTTCTTCTTTTTTATTTGATAACAGATATTTCAAGACTCTTCTTCCCTAAAGCTTTTTTTTTTTTTTTTTCCCCTTGTGTTTTCAATTGTTTCTTTGATCTCTGGACAAAGAACAGTTTGAATTTCCTGGTGGTTTGGTGGTAGAATGTTCCAGGATTTTATAAGGCTGGTTTGTTTTCTTGGGATATATCAAGCCCTTTCAGACTTGAAATTGTGGACAGCTTGAATGGTCAAAAGGCAATTAAGTGCCTGAAGATGAGAACTGGTGCTTCTCTTAACTGACATACAGGAATAGTACCAAATACCTGTATGTGAGATACTTAATGGCAGATCTAAAAGTAACAGAAAGAATAGAAAGAACTGACTTTTTATAAAAGGGCATCTTTCATTTTAAGGATGGTTATGTCCTACCAATCCTTATTCATCTGAATTAGAGGGTGAAATTAATGGAAGATAAATATATTTTAATGTGAACATGGTGCCAAAATTATCTAAGTTGAGAAATGAGACTGCTCAAAGCTGGTCATCTTTTAGACTAAAATAAATATTCATCATTATACTGCTGTGCTGAAATCAGTGTGGTTCTTAACTTAATTTCCATGTGTTATACTTGCTGTAATATGCCTAAAACAAGGGCCTGATTCTGCAAGCTGGAGAAAATTCTAGTGTGAAGTAGGTAATGCCAGCTAATGCCTTTGATCTGTTTAACATCCTTGGGTAAAGTCCTTTAGCCCTTCAAGCTTTTTTTTTTTTTTTCCCACACTTTGCCAATGTGTTCAGTTCCTTCTTAGGTGTTTGCTAATAGGGAAGTGGCGTGTATGAGGCATGAGGATTCACTATGCCTTATGTAGTTTAAGCACAAATATATGGAGCCTTGCAACAGCAACAACAATATCAGTGAATGTAATGAGCACTATTTGTTACATTTGGTAGTATATATAACAAACTGGACAATCCAGTCCTTTGAATAGTTCTGCTGAGTCTAGCAGGAATACTTATACATATGAGTTTGCAGGATTATAGTTCAAGTTTGCAGAGCCAGTAAGTCTGATTGCAAAATATAAAAAAAAATGTGGCCAGAATCCCCTATCCACATTGCCTATGCAGTAAGTTACTTAAATGGTTTTCAACAATTATTTGTTAGAGATGGCTTTTAAAGTGCATTGTTTTTCTTTTAGTGTTTAAGTGCTTCAGTTACCCCTTGGACAAGTGCACATAATTAATTAAAGCAAAGATTTCCCAGAGTCTCATGAAAGCACACTTGTTAGGCAATCTTTACTATTATATTAAATGCCACTGTTTCACAGATAGTTTATGTTAATTGTCTCCTGCCCTTTTTGCTGTTCCAGGCAATTTTGTGGCAGAACTGAAAGTGGAGAATGCTGAGACAGACAGCATGAGGCATGACAGCCACTTGAGCTCTCCTAGCCTGTGTATGGTTTTATGTGCTTCTAATGGTCAATGTGTGGGAATTTTGTCAAAAAAAGCTGGGCATGTGGTTCCTTTTGTTCTTCTGTGTCTGCTGTGGTTTATATTTTAAATGGGACACAAATGTGATTTAAAGTGTGTGGCATGATACAGTCTGGGAAAATTGGTCTTTTCCAGGCAAAACAAACATGAGCAGGAGAAAGAGTGCATGTCAGTCACAGAATCACATGGGGTTGGAATGGACCTCTGGAGATCATCTAGTCTAAGCCCCCTGCCAAAGCAGTTCCACCTAGAGCAGGTTGCGCAGGAACTTGTCCAGGTGGGGTTTGAATGTCTCCGGAGAAGGAGGCTCTACCACCTCCCTGGGCAGCCTATTCCAGTGCTCTGCCACCCTCAAAGTAAAGAAGTTCCTCCTCACTTTTAGGTGGAACTTCTTATACTCAAGTTTGTGCCCATTTCCTCTTGTCCTGTCACTGGGCACCACTGAGAAAAGACCAGCTCTGTCCTCCTGGCACCCTCCCTTTAAGTATTTGTACGCATTGATCAGATCCCCCCTCAGCCTTCTCTTCTCTCGACTAAAAAGACCCAAGTCCCTCAGCCTCTCCTCATAAGAGAGATGCTCCAGGCCCCTAATCATCTTTGTAGCCCTCTGCTGTACCCTCTCCAGCCGTTCCCTGTCCTTCTTGAACTGGGGAGCTCAGAACTGGAGACAGTACTCCAGATGGGGCCTCACCAGGGCAGAGTAGAGGGGTAGGATGACCCTCCTCGACCTGCTGGCCACACTCTTCTTGATGCACCCCAGGATGCCATTGGCCTTCCTGGCCACAAGGGCACATTGCTGGCTCATGGTCATCCTATTGTCCAGCAGGACTCCCAGGTCTTTCTCCTCAGAGCTGCTCTCCAGCAGGTCACCCCCCAACCTGTATTGGTGCATGGGGTTATTCCTCCCCAGGTGCAGTACCGTACACTTGCCTTTATTGAACTTTGTCCAGTTCCTCTCTGCCCAACTCTCCAGCCTGTCCAGGTACAGCATGTTCCTCTCAGCAGAGAAGAAGCACTTCAGTAAAACTCACAGAGATGGAGGAGAGTAAACAACATGTGAGAAGTCCTCTTCAAAAAAATGGATAAAAATGTCAATGGATTACTTCCAGCACATCTAAAAATACATACCATTGTGAGGCAGAGCTGTGAGAGATCAAAGATAACAGTCTTTCAGCAGAATGACACTGAAGTTTGAGAAGCACCCCGATGGCATGGAAAGTGCTGTGTATTCACCAGCAAAGCATGCACCATAACACCAGGGGTTGCCTTCTGGCAAGCCCAATGCTGGATAGCACAGCTCAAAGCAATCCTGCCCCCCAATAATGTGGAAAAATTGTTTCCAGGCTTGCAGTCACTTATCAGCTCATAAGAGAGGAGGACGGTGACAGGGATGGATAAACTGTGTGATCTGGGAAAGGTAAAGTATAAGAGAAACATGCCTATTCCTTTTAAAAATATGACTACAAAACCAGACAAGATTCTTATGATTTGTTCCTCATCATAATGGGCTACTAATGAAGTACACTTCACATTTAATTCAATGAAAACAAAGTATAAACTGTATAAAGAATAAAATAAAATTTATTTGAGAGCTTGTTCTTTATATAACTGTTTCTTGATATATACTCTCAGAACAACTGAAAAGCTAATAGAACAGGCTGCTTTTTCCTTCTCTAATTAAATGGGAGATTATTTTGGACTAAGGCACAGCATCTGAAGTGGAAGCTTTTAGTACAGAGGTGTTCATCCCAAGCAAGGGTATGGAAAGGGCCAGCCTTCTACTTCTAAGGGTGCTATAATGAATAGTGACTTTGAACTCCCTCAAAAAGATGTAACTCAAGCTGCTTATTTTACTACTGGTAAAATAAAACAAGCAATACTAGAATACATTGTCTGCAACCTGCATTATATTTTCATACAGGAAAAGGTAGGTGAATAGTTTGGTGGTTAGAAGAGAGAGGAAAGTGAAAACCTATGTGAAGGAAAGTAGAACTTTTTCAAGGCACTTTGGTGTATGATTTGTGACCCTAAACAGAGACCTGCTCTTTAGCACCAGAAATATCTGCAAAGACCTTCTAGAATTTTGCTCAGCTCCTTCTTTCGAGTATCCCTTTCCTCATTCCATGAACACACACATACACAGCAAAATGCTGTGCTATAACAAGAAAACTAAAAACACTTCTGCCTCGGGGTATGCATGCTTTACTTTACTGGATTATATTGCTTCATTTCTGACATTTTATCTATTTAAATAAGTCACAAAATATTTGATTTGCGTACATTAATGCAAAACACACTCTACGGGAAGTTTCATGCATTCTTACTCTCCCCATTTCAGGTATTTACTGTTTACACCTGTGGAAATTCCATATTTTGGCACCTTTCAGTTCTGAGGTCTAATGATACTTAGATTTTAAACTGTCTGATTTAAATTAACAGGCCTGCTATACATATGAATTTTTAGGGTAGCTTTCTCTTGAAAACTTAGTGTCTTTTTTGTTTAAGGTGGTAGCCAATGTACATGGAATGTTCCTTCTAAGCTGAAAATTTAAAACCCTATGATGGCAGAAGGAATACTGTACTAATTTTCTTCTCTGGAGACATTCAAAACCCGCCTGGACAAGTTCCTATGCAACTTGCTCTAGGTGGACCTGCTTTGGTGGGGGGGTTGGACTAGATGATCTCCAGAGGTCCGTTCCAACTCCATATGATTCTATGATTCTAATTTGACTTTCCTTTTAGAAATCCATTAACTTTACTAAAACTCTTTAATCTGAATGGAAGTAGGAATATCCTCTGTGAAATATGCAATGGCTTGTGGCCATCTGTGGCCTTATCTTGAACTTTGCAGAATTTGATTTTCAAATCAGCACAAGGATCTGCAGTTGTATATCTAATTCACAATATTTAAGTATGGTCAAGTTAGTTATTTTGTGGGATAATAAATTCCCCCAAGTTGCACTGGGAATGAGTTTAGCCCATGTTTTTTATGGCTTCTCTGAATGATGTAGGCAGGGTATTTAGAGTGAATGTAAGGGTAATATTCCTAGATATTTGGTCTTTTGTAATAGTGGTATTGCCTTGTCCCCAGATAATTCCTCCTCTCTCCTGCTGAAATCCCAGTCAAGCAGAGCTAAGGTAGCTCAAGTCACGTGATTTTCTCTTCTCGGCTGTGCATTGGGCTACACACTGCTGCTGAAACCTGACCCTGTCCCCACAGCCTGTCTCCAGAGCTCCTGCATCCTATTGTCCTTCCCCTCCATTTCTGGCTTGTTCCACCTGCAAGACAGCACCCTCACCTTGTATTTCGCTGCATTCCTGGGGAAACTGTGACTGTGCAGCCCCTCTGTCTTTGGCTAAGCCTCTCTCCATCCTTGTAGCATTTGGAGCCATGGACCAAGTGAGGAGGACATCTCCAGCCAAGGAAGACCCTCACAGAAACAGTAGCTGGGGCTGAGATTCCCTGTACAGACAGTGCTGTGTTTTGTTGCCCAAGGATGCTGAATTCAGATTTGCAGTGGCGGCCCCACAGCTCCCCAGGAAGGCTGGTTTCAGGTAGCTCTGAGAAAGGGATGTCAGTAGGATTTTGGGATCTCCCTTTGCCTTCACTGCTCCCCTGACCTCCCATATGCTCTGATTCCCCTGGGGTCTGTGGCCTGTCCCTGGCACAGCATGGGTACAGCATGCAGTCGCTGTGTCCTGCTGCTGTGAGAAGCACCCACCCTACTGTAATCTAGTGTAGGACTCCCATCCCCAGAGCGGCTGATGAAGGAAGGTTAAGGAGGGAAAAGAGACTTTCTGCCTTTCTGGAAACCTGTGCAGCCTGGAAACTGAGCCTTGCTGCCTCCATCATTCATGGAGCTGCTCATTTTGATGTTCAAGGTACCTTGCCAACAAGGCAGTGGAATATCCTTGGAGTCTGCAAAGGTAATAAAAGTTTATTTTATTGAGTCATAATGATATAGACATTACATGAAACATATCATTAACTCTGTATTATGGAGCTGAAATGATTTTCTCAAGCAGACAAAATAGCCAATCCAGATGAGGGTCTGCAGGAAAGTACTTATTAGAGCTGACTCTAAGGGGTGGGTCGGGGCTCGAAGGCTCTGGGGTTTCAGGCTGGGAAGGAATGTCCCATCTGCCTGACCTCTTGCACTTCACAAGCCTTTCAAATTCACCTATTATGCCTGTATGGTGCCAAACAATTTGTGGATAAGCTAAAGCATAATTTCAAATCAGACACAAGAGCTACTGCTGGTTCCACTATTTTCCTTTGATGCCAATCTTTTTATCTTCTTTTTTTTTCCTTTGTTTTTTTTTTCTTCTTTTTTTTTGACACATGCTGGGAGCATTTGTTTTGTCCTCGGTTGGCCATCTGGTACCTATTATCACCTTTTAAGAAAGCCATTGATTTCCATCAGACCAGAGTCTGTTTAGTTTGAGCTCTTTGTAGGCTGAATTCCTGGAGCTCGAACTAGCTCAGGAGTTTGATTGCAGGGAACTGAGGAATTCTTTTGAGACCAGTACTGCAACATGGAAATCAATGTAATTACATAGAAATGGAAAGATCATGCACTTAAATCCGTCTTTGAGATATTTAACCTCTGCTGGAGTAAATATATGGTGTTTTTAAATTAATATATAAAAAACAGATGAAAACTAATATGCAAGGGAAAGAAAATCAGCAAGGCAACAAGCTCAGGATGATTGTGTAACAAATACAAAGCTAACATGCCTCTTTTTGGAAAAGCTCATCAAGCTTTGATCTACCATTATGTTTATCTTGAAAACATATTGTTTGTGATAAATGATTTAGCCTCAAACAGGATTCCAATTAAAATTTACAATTTATTAAACGAGTAAAGACAAGCAAACAGCGCTGGGTGCACCGGGAGTCTCCGCTCAACCAAGGCACACACGTGCAAGTCCCGTTTTGGGTTTATATTTCTTCTGTTAATACATATTCATACAAAGGTTGGCCTATGCTAATGATCTCCAGGGATGGGCGTGTCTTCTTTGGCGCATGCCCTCCTCACCTTCTGGAATCTTCTGTGACTCCTACCTGGTGGTCAGTGGGTAAAGTAGTTTTCCTTGGCTCGCCCCCAGGACGACCCCCGACTCCAGGCATGCGCCCCACAGACCCCTCCCGCTCAGCACCGTGCGGCCAGTAACAAAAACTGGTTTCCTTAGGGGTTCTTGCAAGAAACAGAAACCATACATACAATCCCGCTTCTCCCAAGCCCATGGTCATACAAGGACAAACAGAATGGTTAAAGATATTAACACGAATCAGGTGAACACATTTCACATTGTTTATGTAGCAGATTATGCTGTTGCCTTCTGAGGTCACTGTAATATGGTGAAAAGTCCAGTTGTGAGTAAGAAACTTTAGGAAAAAACTTGTAGGTCAGCCATTATAAACTGGAGAGTCAAACTATAACACACTTTCCCTGGAATAAATTACTTGTTACAGGTCAACACGTGCTTGACGATTCCTGACAGTTAGAGAAGGTCACCATCTGATAAAGAAAAAAAAAATCCAAAATTAAATAAATTAAGTTAATCGCCTTTTCTCAGGAGCCCAGGGGAGGTAGAAGAGTGGAAAGATCAAAAAGACCCAGATGGCTTTTCCCGCATGCTGATGGGAATGGTGGTGAGGATGTGAAGAAATGGAGTTGCCCACCTCAAGTAAAAGAGGTCAGACCCCTGTTCAGCATCTCACTAGGTACTTAGAAGAACTTGTAGGAGGAGCAGAGCTGAGGATGAGAAGGGGACAAGCGAAGCCAGAATTAATGAGGTGGAGAAAGGGATATTACATTGAGCACTGAGTTGTAGGATTGCTATAGTTCTTGAAAGATTGAATACACTGTCAAAATTAAATGTCTCACATCTAATGGGGTGAGGCAGGGAGGTTAAAAATGAAAAAAAATCCAGACCAAATGTATGAAATGTGTTGCTGCAGGGAGAAAGAAGTGGTTGGAGGGAGGATGTGGGAGACTGGCTAGCTGAGAAGGGTCACATAGACATGAGTCAGCTAGCCCAGCAAGAGCTCGTTAAGCACCGTACTCAGCTTATCTAGCTATCAACACTGCAAGGACGTTCTGACCTTGATGGCAGCTGTTGTCCAACATCAAGGTGTCTGTGGTTGCTCCTACATGTGATAAGGAGAACATGTAATCATAATAAAGGAATTATGGGCGGAACTGACTTTTATAGAACTAACCAATAATGAGCCCGCATTTTGCAATATGTATGAGCTAATTATAAATGAGCATAAAAGAATGATAGTGTGTCTAAATACACGAAGCTTGTTGATCACTCATATTGAGTGCGCCTGTCTTCCCTCCGTTGTGACAGGAGGAGACATAACTGTAGTTTAAGTATGAAATGTTAACCCCTATGACTGTCTGGAGGATACTTCAAGACAACGCCCCTTAGTATGTTGCCTGAGGAATGGCAGAAACAGGTGAGATGAGTAAGAATCACCACCATGCTAGAACATAACAGAGAAGAATATGTCACTGCGAACAAAACAGTCTATGAAAGGCAGTAATAGTGGCCCAGTGACCTGGCTGTCTATGGGTAATGTCCATGTTCTCTGCAAGTGAATGAAGTTTTGAGTGGCAACTGCCAGTGTTCCTGCTCAGTTCATTGCTCAATATTAGTAATGAGATGTTCATTGCTTAATATTAGCAATGGAATATACCATAGCTCTCCTAGCTTTTGGTTTGAATTTCCCAACTTCTCCTTGAACACAATTATGACATTCTTTCACTCTTTTTTTTTATTTTAAATATCTCTGGATAGATCTGTTGTGTCATTTGGTGAATGGTACTGAGTGCATTGTCTGAACTGAGTTATGCTTTTTTCAGTGGGAGGACTGAAACAGGTATTTCAACAGTCATCTCAAAGTATCTGGAAGAAAAGAAAGCTATCAATCAGAAGTAGTCAACATGGATTCACCAAGGGGAAATCATGTCTGACTAACGTGATAGCTTTCTACGATCACATGACTGGTTGGTTAGATGAGGGGAGGGCGGTGGATGTTGTCTACCTTGACTTCAGCAAGGCTTTGGACACAGTTTGCCACAGCATCCTCAGAGGTAACCTTAGGAAGTATGGGTTAGATGAATGGACAGTGAGGTGGGTTGAAAACTGGCTGAAAGACAGAGCTCAGAGGGTCGTGACCAGTGGCACATAATCTAGTTGGAGGTCTGTAAGAAGTGGTGTTCCCCAGGGGTCAGTACTGGGTCCAGTCCTCTTCAATATTTTCATCAATGACCTGGACAAAGGGATGGAATGTACCCTCAGCAAGTTTGCTGATGACACAAAACTGGGAGGGGTGGCTGACACCCCAGAACGCTGTGCCGCCATACAATGAGACCTGGACAGGCTGGAGAATTGGGCAGAGAGGAACCGGATGAAGTTCAACAAGGGCAAGTGTAGGGTGCTGTGCCTGGGGAGAAATAACCCCCTGCACCAGTACAGGTTGGGGGCTGACCTGCTGGAGAGCAGCTCTGTGGAAAAAGAGCTGGGAGTCCTGGTGGACAGCAGGATGACCATGAGTCAGAAATGTGCCCTTGTGGCCAAGAAGGCCAATGGCATCCCTGGGGTACGTCAGGAAGAGTGTGACCAGCAGGTCGAGGGAGGTCATCCTGCCCCTCTACTCTGCCCTGGTGAGACCCCATCTGGAGTACTGTGTCCAGTTCTGGGCTCCTGTCATGGTTTGGCCTCAGATGGCAACAAAGGACCACGTGGCAGCTGCTCGCGCAGACAAGAGCCCCCACCGCCACCACAGCTGTGAGGGGAAAATCGGAAGGAAAAGGCAAAACTCGTGGGTTGAGACAAAGGCAATTTAACAGAACAGCAAAGGGAGCAAGAAAGCAACAACAATAACACTGACAGAGGAATATACAACCACGATTACGATACCACCACTTGCTGACCCGCATGCGGGATGCCCCTGACCGCTCTGCTCCCCTGGGAATCATTTCCTCCTCCCCCCCTGACTTCCTGTCTCTCCCCTTCCCCAGCTAGCTCCAGCTACCTCCTGGGCATGGCTCACATGGGATGGAATACCTGTGTCCCTGCTAGGTCCTGGGGAGAATTAACCCTATTCCTGCCAGACACAGGACAGCTCCCCAGTTCAAAAAGAACGGGAGACTGCTGGAGAGGGTATAGCAGAGAACTACAAAAATGATTAGGGGCCTGGAGCATCTCTCTTAAGAGGAAAGGCTGAAGGACTCGGGTCTTTTTAGTCTGGAGAAGAGAAGACTGAGGGGGGATCTAATCAATGCCTATAAATACTTATAAGGGTGGGTGTCAAGAGGATGGGACCATTCTTTTTTCAGTGGTGCCCAGTGACAGGACAAGAGGTAACAGGCACAAACTTGAACATAGGAGGTTCCATCTAAACATGAGGAGGAACTTCTTTATTTTGAGGGTGGCAGAGCACTGGAATAGGCTGCCCAGGGAGGTGGTGGAGTCTCCTTCTCTGGAGATGTTCAAAACCTGCCTGGACGTGTTCCTGTGAAACCTGCTCTTGGTGGACCCACTTTGGCAAGGAGGTTGGATTAGATGATCTCCAGAGGTCCCTTCCAACCCCATATCATTCTGTGATTCTGTGATTTGAAGGATCATTAATTAGTGTCCCCTTTTGTTGATTCATAGTCACAAACTGTGTTTTCATTATCAGTTGTAGATCTGTTAATATGGTTTTCTTTAGGTGTCTGTGACTTTGGAAATACCCTGTCTGCAGAACATCTGATTGTAGATTCTTTGGGTGCGCTCCTATGGGTACTAGAGTGACATACATAGCCCATATAACTACTTGGGTAGCCCATCATGCTGTTGTCCAGGACCTTCTTGTGAATGGTTGCATTTTTTTCCTAGTAGTAGTTTTGCCTTCTTCCTTCTACTAGTGCCTCCCAGTGTTCCTATCTTTTATTGTTTTGTGACTTCGAAATCCAGAAGGATAGAAAAAACTTTCATGGGAATTAGCATTTGTTCACATTCAACCTTTCATTCCACAGTTCTTTTTCAGTGCAAAAATGGGATTAAAGGTCATGCCCACTTTAATTTGCCTTGCTTACTGTATGATTTTCTCAGCTAGCCTGCTAGACTACAAATATAAGGAGTTCAGTTATGGGTATTGTTATAGTTGAATTTAAGGCAAATCAAGTCTGAAATAGATTCACTAAATATTCATTAAGGTAGGAAAGCAAAAGCAGCGCTGGGCGGCTGGGCGGCGGGGAGTCGCAACTCCACCAAGGGCTTGCAAATTCAGGCAAGCTAAACAGCTCCTTTTATCTTCACAGAGGTCGGGTTTCGACATCTTCCATACGCCCCTCGGCTTCTTCCGTTATCTTGGCTCCTTCAGGTCTGTCTTGCTTCAGCCAGTTTCGATAAAATGGCAGTTAAAAAATTAGTTCATACAATCTTTCTTTACATGGTTGATTGGTACAAAGGTTTTAAACAAAGATACCAATTGCCATAACAATACAACCTCGTGGCTTAACATTCGTCTTAAGATAATGCATTTTGATAACATTGTGATTAAGCCTGTTCTTGCCAGACAGGACATTCCTGTGTCTGGTGCAGCGAGATCATTCCCCTCGAGATCATTCCCCTCGCTCAAGTCGGTCGATCAGCAAATTACCCTTAATTACTTATTACAATTCCTCCCTTTCTTTTATTTATAAGTGATTTGCTGATCAAACCTAGACAATACCTCACAAGCTGCCTCTAATTCAGGATTTTCGTTTGGCATAATTTTCATCTCCAGTTCTGATTGCTTCATCACCATTAGCTGCACCTTTTCCAACCTGCTTTTAACAAAAGTTACAAGTTAATGATATAAGGTCCAAGAGTCAGGGCCAATAACAACATTATGAGGGGTCCCGCCTAAGTAGAAATTAATGTAGTCAGCCAGGGTGACTGATTAAACCAGGATTCATACCAGGAGGATTGAGCCTCCCGTTCTTGTTTTCTTTTTTCTAATCCCTCTCTCAGCTTAGCTAATGAATCTCTTACTACTCCTGTATGGTCCGCATAGAAACAACATTCCTCACCTAAGGTAGCACATAATCCTCCTGATTGCAAGAACAAAAGGTCCAATCCTCTTTGATTCTGTAGAGCTACTTCCGACAATGAGGTTAGTGATTTTTCTAAATAAGAAATAGATTTTTCTACTCGGGCCAGATCTTCATCTACTGCAGCTCTCAGAGAGGTGAGACTTTGCTATTGTTGCACCAAGGAAGTTACGCCAGTAGTGGTTCCAGCGACCCCTAACCCAAGTAGAGTAGCTATAGTGATTGTAGATATTGGCTCCCTTTTGCTAATTTTATGCTCTAACTTACTCCAATGGAGGTACATAGCTTCTTCCCCGTGTAAGAGGATTCTAGGTACCACAGTGACCTGTACACAAAATTCCGAGGAAGCTATGGTTTCACATCCCCAATATGCACAGTAATAGTGGTTAGGGAGATTGCAATAACTTTTCCTGGATTCGAACTGGGGCAGAGGTAAAAAAGTTTTATTGCTCTTTCTCGTCGACTGGGTGGGTCTAGTTCATAAATGACTAAGTCTTCCAATTTAACCTGGAATTCTGGGGGTCCAGCTGTCACATTATACTGAACTTCTATTCAATCTTCCCATCGACCTAAGGTCCAATTGAAGGGTTGATGTTCATTTTCTATAGTTGTGGCAATCAATGCCATTAATAGGATACCAGCTTTCATTTCCCCACTGTTCAGTACCTCTCTGCCTTCCTCGTCTACTCTTTTGCAGAGAGCAATGGGATATTAATATCTTCTCGGCAGCAGCAGGTAGTCTTCAGGGGAATTTTGCTGTTATCCTGTTAGTTATTTCTCAAATATATTTCCACCT